>JAHZMW010003697.1:0-46628 GCA_027743745.1 Alloscopus bannaensis | reverse complement strand
AACGAAATTGCTTTTTTTTTATCTTATTTTATATCGATCAGTCTTCAATCCGCCCGCTTGTTGCGCTTCCTCACTTAACAAACACACAAACTCTCTCTCACGCTCAGTTTGTCAATTTTTGTGAGACGAACAACACAAATATATTCCGATTTCACAATCCGCTGATGTTTGTGTGTGTGAGTCCTAAAAGATGTGATGACAAGCGTGGTGTGACGACACACACGTAGAAAGCCTAGTCTATAATGCCTCGTCTATTTTCTTCCTTCGTATTTTTGTGTGCAAACGGTGGAAAATGGAGAGGCGAAAAAGACGAGGATTTGCAAGTATCAATGTGTCGCAACTTTTTTCAGGCTTTCGAAGTCAAGCTGTTGTACTAAGGCTTGAGAGAATGCGCGGCAGAGGAGATTGGGGCTTTCCTCACACTTGGCAACACTCGTCTTGTGAAAAGCCCATCTGCACACCGTCTTCACAAAAAGATCACAAAAGGAGTTGAGAGTTGGATGGAGATTCGCACAACAATCACTTGAAAATGGTCACGTCTCTTTGTGAAAAAGAAATCATTGAAAACAATTACAATGCTCAGAGAGTGAGAACATGATGACACGAGTGTTTTTCCTTGCACCACTCACAATAAAAAGACACTCACAAAAATGGAGAAACTTTTTGTCAAATATTCCAAAATGCTTTTAGCCGCACAACAAAAATGCTCCCAAAAATTGCACAGAGAGTCTCTTTTCACAAATACAGAGGATCCACAACTTTTCGCACGATCACAAAAATTGGCCTTGTTTCACAGAGTTTGACTGAACGAGAGGTGCGATGCACAATGACAATTCGAAGGGAATGACGGCAACGACTTGTTCTCAGGGATCCCTTTAAACCAAACTATCATTCATGGGAAAGGAATGAGAAAGAGAGGAAAAAAACAAAGGGAGACTATGATATTATACTCCCTTTTGAAACTTCTCACAGTCACAACACGCAGAGAGAGAGAGAGAGAGGAATATTTTGAAGCTGAGGTATTTCATCCGTTCCCTCATTCCAAATTTCTCCCTGTCTCTCCAGCCGCAGCAGCACAATTTTTTGAAGGTGTCCGTAGACCTCCGCTGCCAACAATGGAAGGTGAGCTAAAACTCTCCCCAGTGGAATCAAATGAAGAAGCAGCAGCAACAAACATACATACAAAATTTCTACTTCTCTCTCGGCATACAACCTTTATTTGGAAATATTCAAAAAAAATCCTTCTCTCACTCAGACTCTGGCTATATTCCATTTACTTTACATGGTCGAAGACCTGTCAAGTGTGCAACAAACTACTCCTTTTCTAGTGTAAATATACGGCTCTGCATATATCCTCTGACCGTCATCCCTTTATAGGCACAATGTAATATTCTCTCTCTTTGGTCGTCGCCATCATTTACATCTCTCCTGAGCAAAGACGTGTACATATCACATCGCATACATGGCAATTACGAGCCCACATTATGACCAAGGTGGAAAAGGGGAATATTATGTACACGCAACAGCATGCACACAATCTCAAAAGCGTATAAAGTTGAGCTGGTATTGTATATGTACCTTTCTCTCACTAACTCGATTGTGTTCATTCCAACAATGTAAAGTAATTTTTTATTCCACGTCTACACAATCTACACACAAACTTCATCTCCATCGTGTATAGGTGTGTGTAGGTCTTTGAGAAAAAAACCAAAAGCAGGTAGTAATGTATAAGTAATGTGCATGATGCCTTGTGGCTACAAGCTTTCTACATTACAAACTCTAATCATCGTCATCATTTTTGTAGTGAAAAAAATAATATGCTTCTGCTGTGGAGTAGCTGTGTGTAGGTACAATGTACATTGAGCCTCAATCCATTTTACACTCACGCTACATCCAGACAAGACGAGTGTATTTGGGTAGACATAAAAAGGTAAGACTCTCTTTCAGGTAAGATGTTGATCAAAGAACAATCATCATCATCATGATATGATGGGAACTACTCAGAAGCTTGAGCCTTTCAGCTACGTTCTCATTTCGTGCTCCGGCTTTGGCTTAGAGATGGCCTGATCAAAACTGGGGAGAGCTTATGTTAAAAGATAGAAAACACTTAAAAGGATTTCGGTTGAGGGAGCACTTTGTATGTGTGAACTCACAGTGCACTTGTATGTGTGTGAGGGCATTCCTCATTCCTCAGCATATCACACATTTTAGGCAGCAACATGTAACGAGTAGAGCTACCCTTTTCAGCAGCAGCAGCAGCAGTGCGCACTACAAAACGTGAGTAGGACTTGAAGGTGTTCACAGTATTTTCTGCTAAACAATTCCTACATCGCCGGAGGACATTTTTTGGGGGAGAATTTACAAAATGAGATTTTCTGGCATCAGAATAGAGGGGTAACCTGTGTGTGTGCTCGTAGATGAATGCATCCCTTGGTTGACTGCATCTAAACTATTTGTCCACCACAAAACGTTACGTGTATGATGTCTGCTTGGTGTGTAGGTAACTCCTACTCACTTATTAAAATACTTCTGACTAAACACATTCTCACTCTCTCTCTCCCTCGCACCCCTTTGTTGGATGCAACCCCTGTTGGATAATTGTGGCTGGATTTTCATTGAATGAGTGCTACACACCAAATCCTTACAACAGGGAATGATCATCATCACCTTTCGGAGAGAGTGAGAAAGAGTGCCCTTCATTCCACAAACCAACCTGTGCGCTTTTTACGACCCCTTGTCAGTCAGGTATGCAATGTTGTTGTTCTTGCTGCTATGTGTTTAACACAAACGAAAGAGATACCCTCAAAATGAGTCCAGACAGAGAGCAAGATCAGTAATGCAATACGCATACCTCTCGGTGCTAACTATTGCGAAGCCGGTTTATTCACGACTTGCTCGTCATTCTTGTGATTCCTTTAAGAACACCCAAGTGCACTCTTCCCTCTCATGGCCCCCTGCGCCTACAAACGTTTGTCTGCTTCTGCACACTCATGTCATCACAACTTCACTTACTGCAAAGTCCTACGACATTCACAATGAAAGACACAAATCTCCTCGCCAGAAGAAATCCTCAAATGGTCAATATCTCGCTCGCTCTCTCTCTCTCTCTCAGGCAATAATCATTCATGAAAAACTCAATTCTCATTCATGTACAACACGCAAAACTCCATAGCCATTATTCTTCACTCTCTCCACATCTGACAAGACACCATTTTTCTGACCACGAAAAAGTGCTCTCCTTGAAAGTCAAAGAGGATATCGTATTGCCACATTCTTCAGCGGGAGTACAAGGGAGAGGGAAAAATAGCCTCAACTGGAATATAGGACGAGTGTCCTCAAGGACAACTCTACAATAAAACGATTTCTGCACACTCTGCACTCATGCCAGTAGATATACTATTTACGTATATGAGATTATAAATCATTTCATATCTCTTTTACTACAGCTGTTGTCGCCATTTCATATTTTATTCCACTGTCGCCATTCACTCGCTGCAGGAAGTGCAACTTGAAACGCTCAAGGATACAGAGATAAGTGAAGTACATAAATACTACAAAATGGCTACTCGCTCCTGGAGTTATGTGACTATTTAAATTTTGTGGAATAGATTATCTATGTAAAATCAAATACGCACATTTAAAACACATAAAACATTCATAGCATTCCTCCATAAGTGCTTGATATTTCCTGCAGTCTCTTCTCCTTATTTTTTTCCAGCAAAGTATTTTTTTCTTCAAACTGTAAGACAGCCCTACTTTTATGGCCATGCCAAAAAGTATCGATTAAATAAACTGTCCATGTTCAAAAGAATCACATGCTCTCTCAAGCATAACTACACGCAAGAGTCCTGTAATAACATAATATCCATCCCTTCTTGTGTATCGAATTTTCGATGACACCGACACGTCAAGTGTGCTTGCACGCGAAACTGCAACCGAGCAAAAGGTGTATTATCATTCCTCAATAAGCGAAACACAAGTTTAAAAAAGGGAAGCCCCCTCCTCATGTGGCACACATCAGAGAGCTGCTGAGACAACGGCGCAACCTTAGACGATTTTCCTACGTCGTCGATCGTTGTACATGACAATGACTTGGGAAAACGGGGCTGATCACAGTTCGCTCGGAAAAGAGTGAGTGAATGCTCCATCGCGGTGGTGCACTTGAGCGGCTCGAATGTGGAAAATTAGTATGGGACATACGTGAAAAATAGGACGAAAATACATGACAGCCTATTTACAGGATTCACCGCACCGAGAGTAAATGTCGTGACGCATCCATACATTTTTAAAGAGAACGTGTAGGCTGGTTGTATTTGGTGTACTCTTTTTTGGTGTATATATGCAAATGCAAAGGAGCCCGTGTGTGCTGTTCATCGCTAAAAGTTCATTCCTTTTTATATTTCGTTTCGTCGTCGTGGGTCAATCAACTCCGTTGTGTTTTCATTCCACCAAAAAAGCAACACAGGCACGGCACACGTAACACAACAGATGCCATCTATAAACTTGCCGTCAAGAAAGCAGATTGCATTCTGCTACACATCTCTCTGGCGTCATCATCAAAAACTGAATCAGAAATCAACGCAGTCATCATCCTGATGAGCTGCATCAACCTGCCAAAAAAGCGAGAGAGCGAAAAAAGCACTTTGTATTGCTTGAAAACGGCCCATTCTGCAAATCTTCATAGAAGCAGCAGCAGTCTGTACAATATTGTCTGTGCGAATGTGTGTGGATTGTGGAGACGCATACACAGATGAGAAAACATATTTTCAAGCACATTTATGCCACTCTTTTTACAACTTGTAAAACCACGACAAACACATTTCCCTTCTCTCTCTCTCTCTCTCTAGCTTTATAACAGCAATTTTCTCTTGACTATACAACACACACTTTTCTTTTCCCATGTCTAATTTCCGAGCAGAGAGCGTTTTACATGAAAACCGCAAAAAAGTGGTGTGCACCAACTACACCACACTAGGGAGTACAATAAATGCTTCCAAAACTACTACTATGTATACACCAACTACTCTGTAAAACGTGTATAATGTAGATAAATATCACGCTCCTGTCGTTTTTACTATCTGGCATGTTACTAAAGGAGCAAAATAAAAACAAAATGACGCAATCACACCATAAAAGAGAAGCTGCACACAAAATGTATTATTGGAACAGGACAACATGCACATTTTGCAGACTGGAAAAGTGTCATACTGCTCCCTTTTTGACATATGCCACTAACCCGTACTCGGCCAACAGTCTGTCGAGACCAGACGCATTCATATGGTGGCGGTGGACACCTTTGAAATGTTTTCTGACTCTTTCTGTAATATCTATTGGAATTGAGGCAACCTTCTTTTGTGGTTTGCTCCACCGACATGGCCCAGCTCAGAAGAATAAAACTGTCCATCCATTCCTTTCTAGTTGCGCTGTGACAGCTTCTGACCATGTCATGTGTTTCTAATGCTCAATAGGCACATGCGTCACAAGATCGACCGAGGTTATCTGACATGAGGATGATGTAACGCAATGTCCTGCAATATTTCAGAGTGTATATGCGCATCACAACAAAAATAATTTCCTTTTTCGGCTCTCCTCCCTCTCCCCTCGGAATTAGCATATTTCGCGAGGCAGAGAAAAGGGAGCGCAATTTTCTCCTCGTGGAGTATCTCGCCGCAAATGGACATTTTGATGAAAAGATCCAAATCCACTGTTCACATTTTCTCTCTTGCTATGTGAACTCTAACCTTTTCTAACCAGTACCAAAAGAACTGGGAGAGAGAATGAGAGGGGAAAAATGTTTCACATTTTCAATATAAAACGCATAAAATACCCACACATTTCAAGGCGGACGGCATAAAGCATCTGTAGGAGAGCGATTATCTTGAAAGATTACACAAAAACATAACATTACATAACGCCAACACATATTCCCGTTTTTCCACATGACAAAACCCATTTTCCTACCTTTCCTTCCACCCCATTTTCAATGCCAGTTACACCGAAAGAAGCAAACATACTCAGGAAAAATCTGTAGCTACATCTCTCCGGGTTCACAGGAGGATATAAAAGGTTATGGGTAGCCAAAGTAAAAAAAACTGCTAAAACTTGTATTATTGGAATCCAGTATCATATTTCACAATCACAAGGCAGAGCACAGTGCAACAAGACGAGAGGGGATCGTCGTGGCAGTTTCTCTTGCCATTTAAAGCATTAACGTAGTCATTCCATTTCGTTTTTGGCAGTGCCAAAGTAGTATAATATGGAGGATGAAGAAGATTGGAAGAATTGGAGAGAGAAACAACATGTTTTACGAGAGAAAGAAAACTCTCGCTCTCTACCACCAACCATCCGCTCACTCGTTTAGGTATCAATTTAATGTGTCCCGATTACCAATAAGGGAATACGAGAGATAATAAATTTTCCACTCGTCTCTCTCTCCCTCTCTCTCTCTGACTAGAGATACACACCCTGTGGAGTGTGGCAAGACTTGGCTCGATACTGGAAGTCAAGTAGATCCTCAGCAAACAAGGATAAAGAGGAAGTGAGTGATCAATACTTACAAGTTGGACACTGAAATCGATACAGGGAACCTAGGGTGACGTACACCAAAGTCTATAAGCGGGTGTACCCTCTGCCTAAAAAACGATACCGTTTTAGTCTAATCCTCCACACGCCTTCACTCTGTGACTACTACTCCTCTTCTTTATCCGAAAAAATACTAAACCAAAACTTTCCCCCTCTTTTTCTCCATTTACTTATTGCTTTCTCAATCATCCACGACCCAGCCACAACGAAACTGGAATACAAAATGCCAGAGTAGAACACGGCGACTAGACAGAAACGTAATTTGGTGTGTGCATTTACTCAAAGAGACGTTTTTTGTGGGTGGTTCAGAGCTCGTGTATATGTGCTCCCACCTCGTAAATAATCTGACAGGTTGAATAAAACTTCCCAACAAAATACCGTTCTCTCCTCTCTCTTGCTTGCTCGCTTCACAGCCACACACAAATCAAAGAGGGAATAGTTGTTGCAGAGAAGGGAAAAACAGTTATTTTTCAGGAGAAAATACAATAATGAGAGATTTTTATGCATTTTTCTGGTATGTAACATGGCGAATGACGAGAATGTAACAACGCTCATTTTGGGATTTCCACTTCCCACGCAAACACACACACACTCCACAAAATATCCGCTGCCGTTTTTTATCCATAGAATTTTATGCGGAACACATTCTCATTGTTTGACTACCATTACTTCACATATTTGTCCAGACTAAAAACATCACTTTTTCATACGTAAATGTCAGACAAGAGAAGAGAAGGAGGAAACTGGGCAAAAATCGAAAAGGAAACGGCTTTCACGACGAGGACGATGTGCAAACAAACTTACGAACAGTAAGGGATCTTTTGTGGGAGTGAAGCTCAAGTCTAAAAAAACGCGCACACTTTGTGTACATATTTCACGTATATATCTATGTATATGCACACTATTTGTCTTGCCAGACTCAGCGGTGTGTGGTTAGCGAGCAATTCATTTTTCTGCAAGGCAAGGTTACAAACAAAAAAAGTTGGAAGTAAACGAGAAACACCTTTCGCCAATCCCGTTCCCACATCATGAGCTAAGGGCATAATATATGTGACTTGTTGTGCTCTAGAGAAAGTATTCCCTTTCTCTCCCACTATATAACTTTTACTACATTGAGCTCTTCACATTCGTTCTGTTACTTCCACCCTATATTTATACAAATACCATTTTCGCAGAGAATGTTTAAATACAAATTTTCTCTCGGGTTGTACGCAGGCCGACACTGGATTTCCAATGTGCCCCATTCTTGTCGTGAGAAACCACAAAAAACTTGGAAACACAGACAGAGCGGGGATGAGTGTTTGTGTAAGCAAAACATGCCCCCGTTCTATCAACTCACTAAACCCATATCAATTGTTTAAGACATATTGAGAATTGCTCGGTGGAGCACTTCTCTGAAGAGATGACCCCAGAGAAAATGCAACCTTATCTCTCTTCACGTACACACGCGCGCTACTGCAGACTACTGTTTTTAGTTAACAATGCTACCATAAAAACTCATCAATGATTCATAATATATGAGCTGAGAGAAGAGTCTCTTGTGTATCTCAAGTGGAGGTGGGAAAAACATCAACATCATCATCTCTTTGTGAAGCCAATATTGAGCGTGCCACTTACGTTTACAAAAAATTTACATTCTCCATCTTCTCTCTCGTTCCATAACAAAATACACTTGAGCCATGTTATGCATTCCAAATGGAAACGTGTTTTCTTAGTTGCTGCTTAGGCGTATTTATATACAACAGTCTTTTTTCGATGAAAAAAACTTGTTTTCTCCTCACATAATATAATACCCAAGAGCGCCCATCCTATTCCTTCGGAGAGAGTGAAACCTTTTTTTTACCAGGGGACTTGGAAAAATGGAAGCCGTATATAAAAAATGTTTTTTGTCTTCTTTTCTCCTCCTCCATACTTTCTCCAAAAGGGCTGACGACAGTGCCGACAAAGAAGGAAAAAGATAACATTTGCTACTCTGTTCAGGAGTGGAACTTCGTCTTGCGAAAAAGTTTTACATACGAAAACTTTCACTTCGACTTTCTCCAGTTTTCTCTTTTGAGACGAGGACACGACAACATTCATACTCTCGTTGTGGAACGTTTCTAGACTCGTTTTATCAACCAACAGTAACATCACATTACGTCCCATCTCTCTGCCTGCCTCTTCGTCCTTTTTTGTTGCACAGTGATAACAACTACTTCTTTTCCTATATCTCTTTCCTTCTTGGTTTTATTCGAGGAGCAACCTTGTACAAAATATATCGCTTTTCTTTATGCAATATTTAATAATTTCGTATTTTCTCAGTGAACCCACTCCGACCAGTGTATCTACCTCACATTTTAAAAAAAAAACAAATTTTAAACTTGCAATGGAAAGGATGTCTTGCTACAAGTATACATGAAAGCATGATATTACGCGTGGTATATTTTCCCGAGGAGAGAAAAAGTAATGCCATTGCTGTCAAAATGGGTATCTATTTTGGCCCGCGTCTTGTCGTCCAAACAAAAACTGTGGGCTTACTCACCTACTTCTCTTGACGTAAATCTCGCTAAAAATGTAATATGGATGAGTAACACACCCAGAAGGAAAGAAAAAAATATCAATCCATAAAAAAGTTTGTCCATTTCCCCTGGATTTTTAAAGAAAAAGTGAATTCTACAGCTATTCCTAATAGGAATTTCCTATTGTTTCCCACACAAAAATACGATTTCTCACAATGTGCTTAAACATGAAGAGCCTACATTACAGCTTGGGACTCGGATTCGCATCAAATCATGGCAATTTTATTTTCTCTGTAAACAGTATTCCTTGTTCACGTACGTTGCTTGTGTGAGCAAACAATCTAACAAATACTGGCTTTTCATGCTTTTTTCTTGCTTTCTCTGCTTAAAGAAAGTCTCTCCGCGACGAGTGAAAGAGAACGTCAAAAAATTAGTGTAAATATCAATCTTTTTTGTATTGGAGCGTGCAAAGGACGGCGGCCGACTTTCTCTTTCTGATCATCATCGAATACCCACGCTAAGCAAACAAGGTCCGATTACCCCCTCACTCTCTATATTATTAGCCTCTATATTTAAAAAAAACTGCACATGCCACTATCACAAAAGTCCAGTCAAGAGAAAGTGATGGGCCACAGAGAATGCGTCAGAATGAGTTAAACTTGCATAACGGGAACAACGTGTGTGTGTGACTAGAAACACAACTAATCGGATTGTTCCCATATTATGTCTCCACTCAACTGTGTGTGTTCACTGAAGGAGAAGAGAAAAATACACAATATGATATCCTTGTTCAACAAAAGTGTTCATCACTTATGCAAACATTGGGTACAGTCAAAGGACAAAGCTAGATATATGTATGACGTCCATCCCTCTCTCGCAACACAATTCGCCAGAAAAAGGTTCTTTTTAGCAATGGCCAAAGTATCATCATCATTGAATGGCCGTGCTCTCCGAGTCGTTGGATACAGGAAAAGTCGCACAGGAGAAAAAAAACCCTACGCTTATTTGTGCCTTTCTCTCTCTCACTTACACATGTACACAAAAAGGAATGGAGAAAAAAATGTGAAATGGAAATGGCAAAAGATCATTGAGTCATGGTCAGTAGGCTTTAGCCTATATGAGTCTCTTGTACACTTGCTCGTCTCGTCGTGGATTTGGCATTTATTGTTATTAGAGTGAAAGCAATACGATCATCTCTCTTTTTTCCTTTCTCTCGCCGAAAGGCACAAACAATCAATTTTCCCTCTTTTCTTCTGCTGGCTACAGCAGCGGGGGAAGGGGGCTCGGAAAAATGGGTTTCCATTGATCGGATATGAGTAAGAGAAGGGAGAAAAAAGAAGATGATGATTACAAGAATTACGAAGAGAGAAAGCACCTTGTCCCTGTACCCCCTTTGCCAATATGCTGAAGAAAGGAGGACTTCTTTCACCGGAGAGGATAATGGGAGAGAGTTGTAAGCTGTAGTGAAAACGATAATAGTGAAGCTTATTAGTTTACCCTGAGTTTTTTACGATGGGATTTCGCAATAAGGTTTATATCATCCTATTTTTCATCACACACACACACTCCTGGCCCACATCTTAAAAAGAGCGAACACAAGTTTATTACATCTCTTGGATGAGAGACTTTGCGAGCAATCCCTTATGAATACGCGACGCTTCTCATTGAATCGCATCCGCTTAACCTCACACATCCATTTTCTTTCGGAACACAGAGGCTGACATCGCCTCGCGTTATAATCTACAACTCGTTGTCCTCTTTGACGCGCTTCTCCTTTTCCGGAGTCTAATCGCCGTTGTCATAAAGGACGTCATGAGTGTTGTTGGGACACACTGCATACTACTTAGCACACACAACGGTGGCGGTCCTACCAAAAGGAGAGACTGAAACATTTACTTTTTCTTAACTATCCCCTTGTGGGCTGCTAAGGGAAAGTTAACAAAAAACTTTTCTCCTCTGTCTCTTTCTCCCACTTTCTCTCTCTCTCTATCCAGTCAAGTCAGCACACTACTTTGGATATGATGTAAGTAAAGTAGTAAGTATATGCAGTAGAAGCAGGAAAAAAATCGATCGTCCTCCTTTCATTTTCCCACTGTTTTCTCTCTCGTCCACATGGAGCAAGGAGTACAGAGTTACTAGAGACTGTTTCCTAGTACATCTTCGCTCATGTCCTGCTTGCATGTGTCTCTTTTTGGTACATGCTTTCTTCTCCGTTAGTCTATGTACTTTCCATAACAATATTGCTGAGACTACATGAGAGAGAAAGCATTTTCCTTTCATCCTACTTTCTCTCAATCCCCCGGCAAAGAGAAAACCCTTTCTCGTTGTTCCTCTTTCACCTCAATTCATTTTAAATACAGTGTCTCGAGATAAAGGGGAAATGTGGACGCATCTCCTTTTTTTATTCCGCACAAAATATAATCACGTCCCATCGCGGCAGTGTCTGTGTGCAACATTTGTGTGTATCTCTTCAAAAGATAAAAAAAGAGCACACTCTTTCACATCTCTTTCCATCTCTCTCTTTAAAAGCTTTTTCTCCCTTCCCCTCTCACCCAACCGTTTCTTACTGTGGTGTGGTAACAGCCTGTTCTTTTGAGTGTGTGCAAACCTCAAGGAGAAATTGTCAAAGACGATATAAAAATCATTACAGACCAATTTTTTTCTCTTCGTGTTTCTCTCATTTTGTTTCTTTTCAAATTTCAATTCGAAACAGGAATCACGTCGTAGCTTTTTGAGAGGTAATAAAGGCTGAGATTTTTATTTGAGTGGTGGATCTACGTAAACCGTTCTGCGGCGCATCTCACAAAATGATTCCCCCTACTTTTTTACCTGATTGTCTCTTCAAAGGAAGATGGGATTGCGCCACGCGCACACAAGACACGAGAGAGAATGCGCACAATCGTATTGAAATAAATGACAAAGTATATAAGGGATTACGGTGATGGTTGTGTTCTCTTGTCTGATTACATCCCTTTTTTACAGCTTGACAACACACAACAACTTCCAAAAAAACGTATAAAAGCCTAGGCCACCACGACCACACCGTCATTCTCTCGCTCGCTTTACTTCACTCAGCGAAAATAATCATAAGGATCATTACGAGTAATGACGGAGTGAGGGAAGACTATTAACCCAGTCTTTACTATTATTACCGTTTTGCATGTGTTATCACGTCACGTTATACGCTCGTAGACAATTTGATGAACAACATGTATTACTAATATTTTGCTTCAAATTCTCTCTCCCAGCGACAAGGACTGTTGTGGATGACCAAACGGAAAAAAGTGCACAATCGCTTTAATGATTTTCTCATAAAGACAGAAAAAATAAGGATAATAGTACGAAAAATGCCACAGCACATGCATACAGTACAATCCCACACAAAAACAATTCATAAAGCAAAATATGGTATAATAGCTGGCAAAAAACAGAAAAGGTAGGAACACGTACCAGCTTATCAGCAATTTCAACAAGGATGTGCAGGCAATAAACAAGAGCTTGAAATGAGCGGAACTTAATGGATAACCGATAAAAGGGCGATTATGGGATTTCATTAGGAAACAAGGGGAAACTTCATGGGGCATTTACGTCACAAATAATTATCGCACACATGAAAAAGCACCTTTATCACATCACTTCACGACAGGATGATAAGCACCAGTCATATTTTACAACAAAATCTAGCCAAAACAGGACAACGAAAAATGGAATCCAATTTTCGACACAGAGAATCACTCCAACATGTGTTCACCGGGGAAGGTGAGCGTTCTCTGGATGTTCAACTGGACAACAAAAGTTCTTTCCCTATTGTCATACCTTTCCTCCCACAACAAGAGGAAAGCTAAAATGCAATGACGATGATGATGTGAACTCAGAGTTAGTTTGCATGTTTTTATGGTCACGCAATACAAAAAATGAGCTACATGCGTCTGGGTGTAGACGCATAAATAGAGAGAGATATAGTCTCACCTTGCGACCTCCTCCGCCTCTGCGGACATTGCCGAAGTTGCGGTCAACCTGTCTGGGTCCAGAGGCTGAGGATCCTGAAGGCGGTCGCCCAGGTCCGTCGCTCTTTTTGCTTGCGCTTGCACCATCAGTCACTGTAGCACCATCGCTCTTCCTGCCCCCTCCGCCACCGGTAGCATTTTGTCCCCTGCTAGTGCTGCTGCTATTTGGCCCATGAACGCTAAGCTCTCCACGCGGAGCACCGCCACTCATCTCGACTGAGGGTCGTCGGGAACTGGATGCGGATGAGGGCTCACCACCACCGCTGCTGCCGCCGCCTGCCGTGGTTGGAGTCGTTGTCGTTCCGCCAGTGGTCGGCTCCTTTATTTTGGGATCAACAGAAGAAGATTTGCCAAAATCAGAAGGGGATGTGGGTGACGGCCCTGAGGTCGCAGCATCTGCAGTCACCAGGGTATCACAGTATTCTGCCGGGGGCTCTACTACCACTACCACACGAGACATGTCTTTTTTCATGTCACACCCACTCAGCAGTCCAGACTGACTACTACTTCCAGCCAAACTACGACCAACAGAAGCACCACCAGTTCCACCTCCTCCAGGTACTAACAAAAGAGCCTTGGCGTCACCACATTCACTGTCGTAACTGTAGTGAGTTTCATCGTCGTCCGCAATCTGTCGCATTGGAGGGGGACACGAGTTCCTGTTCTCTCGACGACTGTTCCTCCTCCGAATTCTACTCACCCCTTGGGCGTCCCCACTGAGCAGCCCTTTGGAGGCACTCCCCGCCTCACCACCACTAGCACAACTCCTTCTGCTGATGCGTACCTCTTGGCTGTGGTGATGATGAGGGTGGTGAGGTTGGTGGCGCTCACACCACTCGTCGGTGCAGCCCTTGGTGGTGACGCTGCTGTTACTCTCACCCAACTTGAGGGTGGTTCCCGTCGGCGTGGCCACGGCCGACTGCAGGTACGACTTGGAACGGGAAAACCGTTTACGAATCGAGCGAAACAGTTTTGACCCGCGACGACTCTTGGAGCGCTTGAAAATCTGAGAGGAGTTGTCCTCCGACAGCTCCGAGTAACAGCTATTCGCAGTGTTTATCGAGGTGGAGCCTGCGTTGTCTTTGTTCACGAGCCCTTTCCCTTTCTTGCCCTTTCTAAATAGACGCATCATCTGATTGCGGACTGAGGATGCCACGGGCATCTTGCACTTTTCCCATCACACCAATACAAATCCAACAACCTCTACCCGCTCTCTATAAACGAAACCGAGGAGCAACCCTGTATCGCTCGCACCAACGAACGGCGATTTTTCACCTCTTTCCAAAGCACCGTTACAAACACAGAGATAATCTCAGTCTGAGATTCAATGAATATATTCAGTACGCAAAGATCCCCTTCTGCCCAAAGAAGAAGCAGGAGCACACACCGAATTTGTTTGTAATTCGCAAGAGAAAAGGAAAAAACAGTAGAGAAACAAGATTATACGTTCATCACAGCCCACCCACGATCTGTTCCGACGCATGCAAAAGAATTCAAGCAAACAACTTCGGAACGCAGCCACAAGAGCGTAAAAGACTTTCGAGTTTTAACTCAGTGCGAAAAAACAATATCAATCCGCAAACACACAAACACTCGAGTCAGAGTAATAATCGTTCACATAAATGAAGTAGTTTGTTCCTCTCTTTTTGTCACAGACGACGATAACGGAAACACTCTTTGTGATAAACGAGTAACGGAAGGAGAGAAGCTTGTCAGTCAGTCACTTTCACTCGTTTTCCCTTTTTCTACATTTCTTCATATGACTATGTTTCGACACATCATACAATTTCCACGTATCACACAAAGTATCCACCAAAGTCCTTTTAGTTGCAAATGTTTTTTTTCAATTTTTTTACCACACTTGGATAGCACCTCTTCTAACGTATAAAGCTTTCAAATGGAAAAGGTTTCCGGTCCTGTCCTCGAAAAAAACCACAAAGAATCTATCATTTCGCGGAAATATACACGAAATAGCAATTTTGTAGTGGAAACACGAATTTTTTTAGTGGCAGACTGTTATGAGGTGATTATGTCAGGCGCGTCTCTCTATGGTGTACACAATGTATATTTTTAGACTTGACACAATTGACTAATCCTCCGTCTCACACTCGCCTTTGCAGCTGCAACCAGGCAAATGCCACAATGTTCATCATCATCCCTCTCCTCCTCTTTGGTTTTATTATGAGTAACACACTAGCAGCAAGGTATTCCCTTCAGACAGAAGCCTTGACAAACTTTTTTACTCGCAATGTCCTGTGATGATGATAATTGCGATACATGCGAAGCGCGTTCACTCTCTCACATGTATGTTCGCTTTGCAATAATAAAATGGGAAACGACACCTAATCTAATATCCCACACACACCATGTGTACACACAATGTGTATTGCACTGCTATTTATCAGTGTGCGGCGAGTGATTACACATACCCAAAAAATGAGCCACTCTCACTTTATGAATACATATTTAGACACAGGATTTACATGGGTGAGGAATGATGATGACACATCCTGTCCTCCAAAAAAACATATGCCTCCTTTTCACCACATACCCACTTCATTTGCAAATGGGAGTTGTTTCAAAGAGTGTGTGCCACAAAACAATAAACACCATTTTACAACGCTAAAATGGGTTCACGTACGACAATAATATCGTTTGGAAAAAATCCTCAACAAATTTTCAATTTTGTAATCACATTAAACAAATTACAAGTCACTTTTCCACACGTCTCTCACGTATAAAAACATTTGATGAGTGAGCATGAAAATATAGAAAGAAAAATCTACCTCTCTGATTTAAACACAAGCACATTCACATCCTTCACCTCTTCAACTCAGCAACTGATTAATCATCAACAACAGGAGAACAGCTTGGATAAACGTGTATCGACATATAATATTCTAGGGCACATCTCCACTCATCATCATCATCACGTCGTCACTTTGCGTTCTCAACCTACTTGAGAAGAGGCAACCTTTTTTCTCTCTCTCTCACACACACAAACATCCATCCCCAATGACATCGTATGACTCTCTTCTTGTTTGTTGCGCATCTTAATATTCACACATGATAAAGCACAGCGTTTTTACCCTTTACTCAAACCATGAGCAATTATTGACCGCCTCCCTGAGTATCAGTGTGCAGCGTGTTTTAAAGGTGGAAATAGACAGCAGAGGAGAGAGAGAGACCTTTTGAGGCATATTTGCCATTCTTTTTTAATCAACCTCAGCATAGAAAAACCAATACATAAAAAATTTATCTTGTTTATGCATCATCACTACTACACGTCGTTTGCCCCAGCGAGTGTACAAAAGCGTTGTGGGCTTTGCCATCAAACGAGATTCGCACTTCACAAAAAAGACAGGCTTGACTACGCGTTTTTTGTTGTTGTTGTTGTACGAGTCGTGTGTACGTACCTACACACACTGAACCAGTCTACCTCCTCCTTCACGTTTATTCGCCTAATGAAAACGGTCAGTGAGCTGAAATTGTCTCTCTCTCTCTCAGTGTAATGACTTAGTCTTTGCAGCAAACTCGCTCCATTGTAGCGATTTGTGCAGTTTGTGTGCTAACTAACCAATTTTGAATTTACATCATACCCATAATACCTTTTTTCCTCTTGGGCATGCAAAACTCCTTTATTTCGTTAGACTCAGACACACAGAGAGAAAGACATGGATGATGATGAGGCATTCACATGATAATTATGATGATCAAAAAACAGGTACTAAATAAACTGTTTACCATGTAACCACTACGTGTCCAAAAAATCGACAATCTATCACAAACACACATATATATTTTCGCTACTGTTATCCCAGCCTATCAGACTCGTCCGTCCGCTCGGCATTTTCATTTGCTAGAACAATGCAGGTGCAATCTCCCATAGCCTTTTTTGCATTGAAGTCAAACAGAGATCATGGTTGTCGTCATCATCAAGTGTATTTTATCCGTGGACCATTCACCACCGATTGAGAACAAAGCACGTTTTTAAAAGTGTACATGTCTACTTCGCTCTCAATCGCGTATATGTATGTATACATGTAGAACGAAATGACGAGATTGCAACTGTCTTTGATAGTAAAGAAACGAGCTCTGTGATGATGACCATACTGAATACTGACTAATCCCTACAATTATCATTACGTTGCTCTTTTCTTAGGGTACACCTAAAGCCCTGCCTTATTCTGAACCATTTCTCTCTCGTAATTCTAAATTCCATTCATGCCTCCTCTCCCTGTCTTATGTCATCATCTTCCTCGCTTAAAGTTGGCCTAACCCTCTTTTGTTCTTGTGGTGAGATTTTCGCTGAAAATCGTTAGCAGTTCTAAGGAAAGCCTGTGTGTGAGTACCAAGTTTTTCGTATGATTGATAATAATGACATGCAAATATGAGTATCGCGGCCTAGTAATTCAGAAGACAGAAGGGGAAATTTGGTTTCAACTCGTTTCATTGAGTCACCTTCAAGAAAAGCACGTCTCCATAATATTATGCGTAACTAAAAATCCCTACAGATCAGGCAAAAAAGCTCTCTCTCAAACACACCATTAGAAAACCTCACAAAACTATGCCAGACTGATCGGCGATTTCTGAACAAAAAGAAGACAAAAAAACCTCATCACATCATTGCACATACTCTCGTATGCCCAGAGCTAATCTGCAACACACCGCAGCATGAATGTATGTATTCTCATTTGTGTGTTTTTATTACACTTGTAAAAATTGAATGAGCAGTTGTGTGCCATGCTCACAACAGCCGGAGAGAATGAGTACCTCTCTGCGTACAGAAAGGAACCGCGACTTTACTCTTGGCTTTAGCAATTCCATTAAAGTTACATGAATGATCTTCAAACGAGAGAGAGATTCGCCACCGCACGCTCACATCACCTTACAGAAAAAACTTGGTACATGGCAAAAGAGTCAAATCATGTATGACACAACTATCGAGAGAGACGAGAGAGAGAGAGAACAAAAATCTACTCAAAGACTTCAAGACTCAAACGACACAGTCACACACACATGGAGTGATTCTCACGTAAGACGCTTTTAATCTGTCTTTCTTGTTTGCGTGCCATGCAAATGGGAAAATGTGTGAGAAGCTTTGTGAGTGTGAATGTGTGCCTGTAGAGGCATTATGAGAGATCCTAGTGAAGATCTCACACACAATCCTATCAACTACTACTACCCTGCTGCCGCAATATACCTTCCTGTGTGTGTACACATCCATAAAAGTAAATCTCTGGGAGGATGAGTTCAATGCAAAAAAACGACAATCTCTCATCACATCACCTCCATCTCTCGTCTCTGTGTTACAGGACATGTAGAATGTATCTCTAAAATCTAATCGTGGTATTCCATTTCTAGAGAGGAATGTACATAGGCTGCGAGTCTTGCCTCAAGTAATCAAAATTCTCATAAACGGCTTTCCTTCCTACTATAACACAATTTTACTCGACAACCATTTGCCACCACCGTCACACACTATACATTATTATAACCTCGACTACTTTAACTTCCAATATGTCTATTAAAAAGGTGAGAGGGAGTAGCGCATTCTTATATTTTCGTAATCTAATCGGAAAGCTTTTAAATGCAAACGTAGCCGAGATGTAGTGTCACGACACACGGGAGCAAGATAATATTCTTTAACTTGATACGGCAATAGCATTCCCTACCTTTCAATGTGCCGATGGCAAAAAGATAGCATACGACATGAATACTTACTCTTTTCTTGAGTGAGAGAGAGAAAAGATCTCAGGGAACAAAACCTGCTGTGTCGCCTACACTGCTTGAAGAAAATGCGAAGTGAATGTGATGTCAATTGGGAATAGGCTAAAGGTCACGAGTGCGATGGAGTGTGCCAGAGAGAACAAATGTAATTCAACCTGTATGTATGTATTATGTACCCCTCTCTGCAAAGAAAAAACTGTTTCCGAATTCCGAACGGCAACCTAGCCACGTAATTTTTAATCAGCTTCTGATTCAGAAAACATAATTGTTTACAGTAACTCTGAATTATTTTTTCTACTACATTTAAAAACAAGTCCTTTGCACGAGTAATTTGTGTACAATGAGACGGCCTGGACAAAATCCCCTCAAACTCTGCAATGCTATAAAATATTTTATAAAAATACCTACCGACTTACTTATCCACACCAGTAAAACCTCCAATAATCGTTATCAACACAAGATCGAAGAAAACACATCGAAGAAGCACTCACTCCCACAAGGGCCGACAAACTGGAGTTCGATGATGAAGGAAGTCTGGTCCAATTCGTTTTTTATGCAATTAGCTTTTTTTGGAGAGAGTGAACTTGATGAAGCGGAAAAGGCCACATCTGGTTTCTTTTCCTCCGTCAGTGCGACACACCAGATGGGTACAATCTACTCAACACTCCTCATATTATTTCAACATTGTGTGCTGTTCCAGCACGAGGTGCAGTTACAACAGTTTTTTTCTTTGTTTTAACAGTTGTGTTATTTTCCGCTTTCCTGCTTTTTGTACAACATTGGACACAACTTGCAAAAAAACGGGTGACAGTGAGAAGGTTTCCTTTTCCGAGAAAGGTACTCGACACAACGTATATTATTCCTGGAGCAATAATAATAATTTTTAGCACATTGCCTCAATCCCTACCATTCTATACAAAGAATTGATCACACACACACTACGTTGTTGTTCCCGGAGTTTCTACTGCAGGATGATGACAACGACAGTCCTAAAGTTGGAATGAAGACGAAATGCTGGAATGACCTCTGTGTCTCGCGACTACTCACGTTGGAACAAGCTCCCATGTAGCTCTACACACAGGACCGCCACCACTCTTGTATACTTTGGCACCCCAACAGCAGCCAATGCAATATCACACGTAATACACACAGAGAGACGGCGGAGACCTTTTTGCCAACGAAAGCCTTATATCCCGACACGTACACACACAACAGTAAGAGCTTGGGAGACTAACGTGCTCACGTATTATTATGAATCTATGTTGAGTAATACTGGAGAGCTTCCAGAGAGTTTCAGCTCAACTCTGCAAAGTTTTTTCTATTCTCTCTTCAGTCTCCGCACTTGAAGTATGCTTTTCGCTTGCTGCACATGTGTGTAGAGCTGGGGAAAACGCGATTGATCAAAAAGTTGACGAGAGGATCGAGCAGTAGCAAAAGCAGCATTTTGTACATATCTTTCCAGCGCAGTGAGAGAGAGAGACGTCACATAACCGCTCGCTTGCTTCGCTAACAACACCAAACGTATAACGGAGCGTCTATGAACTTCAAAAGCGGAGCACACTCACACAATGCTTCTGTAGTTCTGGCGAATATGCACACTGCAAAAAAACGTAGTTCCTTTCAACGTTGCAGTCCTTTCTGCTCAATGCTTTAGCGAGACGAAAGGCTTGTGTGTTGGAGACATGTTCAATGTTCAGCTTTCACAGAATGGGCATATATCGAGAGTCTACACGAGAGAAGGGATTTTCTCTAAACGTTTTCGGAGCGTGCAAAAGATTTGTATGTGGAGGGAAGCCCGAGAGAAGAAGAGTCGACGGGAGAGCTTTTGCCTTTTTGGATTGCGAATTACATTGTCTGCCTCTCCGAGGCTCGACAGAGAAATACACGGAGCTTTGGCAAATGTGGGATTTTGGCTTCATTCACTCAACTGAACAGGATGAGAGGGAGAGGAAAACGGAATATTTTTCCATTCTCATGCATACATCTGTTCACAGGTTTGTCTAATGTGTGCGTGCGTATATCCAGTTCATTTTTATACATTCTTTCTCCCTCTCTTCACAAGTCTCTCCAGTGTAGCGAACCACATTAAAGGAGATATTTTTCATGTGTGCCTTGCTTAACAAAATATCCCTTTTCACTAGTGGCTGTAGTCACAGTGAGCTTTTACCATTACCATTTTCCTTTCTCTCTGTCAGAGAAAAGACTACAGTGAGACTCACGGATGGGATGCTGTAGCTTTGTGCCAGAGAGAGAGAAAGCAAATCCTCGGGAAGAGAGGAGTAAGAAAGTCGAAACGAGAACAAACAACTGGAAAATGGTGTCTTTTTTCCAGAAATAAAAAATATGTAATGCTACACGATATTGTAATCATCGAGCTAAGCATTTTCTCCTCCATAAAATACTTCCCTTTCTCCAACTCTCTCCGTGTCGTAAACCAAGAGAAACAGAAATCCTTTAGAGGAGCATAAATATACCCTACTTTCTCCCTCTCCCCCTTGTTTATTGCCTTTCCACATCTATAACCATTATCATCACAATTTTCTTTCTAAAAATATATACCTCTCTGAATCTCTTCCAGTGCGCTGTCTCGGAATTGGAATGTGCACAATAGAAAACACACACCTGACATCAATTTATTCTTTTAACGAGCTTCCTCCCACTTGATTACAACTCTATTATTTTTTTTTAAATCCCATTGTTGCGACTCTTTTTTCTCCTCAATTCATTTGCTCATTCGTTGGAAATGAGATGAGACGGAGGAAAACAAAAAGCGCATATCCGCCTTGTGAACATATTGCACAGAGGTTGAACGATGCTCATAAAGACGGAAAGAAAACCTTCCACCGTTACACAACGACCGGTATGAGAAAAAAAACCTTGTGGATTTGGGATCACCTTGAGCTCGAGCTGTGTAAAATACACATGAGATTTGTCATCGCGCGTCATGTTTAGAATGAAAAATCACATCATACATCAGAATGTCTATAGCTTTTAGGAGCCCATAAAAATAACTCCCTGATTTTATGAGAGGAGAAAAGCCAATCTAACCCTTCTCTACGAGAGAGACATAGATGGGAATGTGTGGGTGAGAATGCATAAAGCATTCGTAATTCGACACAGGAGAGATACAACTTTACAAGCCTCTCTACATATGTATTATGGATTTATTTATGAGGAGTGCCCTACGTTATGATCATGTTGCTACACAAAAAAAATCAAATTCGAAGCCCATGGTTCTCCAGTTTTGTTGAAAGATGCATAAATAGCCCATACGTTTGCTGGAAGATTATCAATAAGGTATGTTTCGTTCAGGTCTCTCGACTCGGGCATTGCTATCAGTAGTTTCGGGGGTAAGGGCAGGTGCTGCACGGTCAGGCGCTCATCTCTTTCTCTCGACAAGAAAGCAGCCTTGTTAAAGTGTGAAAACCAGAGAGAGAAGATAAATGTGAGGTGTGTGCATGCACGTACATAATCCACAATGGAAATTATTTCTCCTCTATTTCACCCCGTGAAATAAGCGAGAAGCTTTTGGTGACTGCCACAATGCTCAGGTGCCAAACCATAAAAAGCGTTTTGCAATCACCGAGCCGAGAACAATATCAGCAAAGTGAGGGATGATATATTATGCTACTGCATGTTTAAGGTGACCTGATTCATATGAGGAACAACGACTCCTGGGGCATTTTCAGCGATCCTCGTTTTCGTCTGTGGTTTTGCAATTATCTCACCTCAGGAGAACGTGCTCACCTTTTCAAGTCAACGGTAAAACAAAAATTACCAGAGCCAATAACCCTCTCTGCTTAACAACGGCGTTTAAAAAAACACTGAGATTTTCCCTCCTTATGCCCCATCATCATATTTGAATGAATCTATCCAATCTAGACTAATGACGAGATATTAGAGATCCAATTTTCAAACTCGGCTGCTGACGCTCATCCATCTCACAGAGCACGTATGTGCATGATGCTGCTGACATCATCCGATCGAAGCACTTAAAAGCCTGCCGTGTGCATAACTGATGCTTTTCATTTCTCTCGTATCACGAAAACAATGCGCACGTATCAATCACAGGCGAACGTGAGTGACTTGAACAACTTCATCATCTTCATCGGAGCAGAGAAGGAAATGACAAAGAAAACGGTGTAATAATTTATTTCTACATTTTACTAGCGATGGCCGTCTTAACGAAAATACTTAAAAACTTAATTAAGTTTCTAGAAAAGTTGCCAAAAATCTTGCTGCTTCAAGTCCCAAGCAGTTTTATTCAGACATAACAATGTAGTTCACAGCGGAAGCTAGAGTGTTGTTGTACTATCCATGTTTTGGCCAACTACAAAACTTTTTGGTACAAAACCATAAGATTTTCTAGCATTATTATAATCCTTCTCTCCTCTACGTAGCTATTGCCTTTGCCACAGAAAATTTGTTGGCACACTACTCGAGCACGCACACAATTTGCAGCTTTTTTAATTCTAAAGCCAAAAGAAATTTGCTCGTAATTTGTTCCTTTTCTTTATCGTGAAACATTAATAGTAGAATTTTGTAAACGATGTTCGTTAGCTGAAGAAAAATTATATTATTTCTTTGCTCGTAAAGTGACCACTCCAATTCCAAACCTTAAAATCATCATTAGGAGCTGCTGTGTACGGGAACGAACCGCTGCTTGTCCAAATTAAAAACTACAAAGTCTTCCAATAAAGGTGCAGAGAGAGGCTGTATGTGGAAGAAGACTAAAAAGTAGATCATTTCTCATTTTATGTCTTATAACGTTAGAGCAGTCAAAGTATATATCAGATTATCAACATATTCATCATCATGAATGAACGATGCATGATACATCAAGTATCATTCCCTCAGTGAGCAAACAAAATTTCCTGCGTACAAAAGTCAACTCTAAATTCTGAATGCAGCTCAAACTTGCATTGAAACGTAACTCGATTTGTTTTCACAACGAAATTACGGTCTGACGGCGAACGGAAGAGAGCGAATACATGTGGACGTCGAGCACACAACTAAAAAAGTAGTGCACACACGCATTCTCACAATTCCAACTTGTGTGTACATAAACCCAAAAGCCCATGATTTTGCCCTTTGGTCCTTGTACCGTCATCGTGATCATCATCGGGTAAAATCTAGTACAAGTAAGTAAACAGAGAAGTAAGTAACGCGTCGGCTAACTCAATATAGACACTCGTTTTAATGTTTTCATTCCACACATATCATGCCTGATGTTGATGATGATCCCATTTCTTTTTACACGCAATCATAACAATCATAATAAATTAAAGCACTCAACGGGCTGAGGGAGAAGTGGCAGCAGCCCACCACAAAACGGTTTATGCCCTCTTGTCTTAATATTTTAATTCTCCCATATCACGTGAAATATAAAAAATAGGTTCCTCTGTATATCAATTTATGCTACTCCATATAATTCGCGAGTATTTTTTATCGAACATTCACTCGCGCGACCTATTCTCGTTTTCGGTGCATAAATAATGCAACGTGGCAATTCCATTGCAAATATCCACATAGTTTCAGAGACTTGTGTTTCATTGGATGAGGACACGCCAAGAATTGTGCACATGCTAAATACTAAACACAAAAGCCGAATCAAAACGGTGCATAAGCTTATACAGCTCGCAATACGACAGTAGCAAACATTATGCCGACGGTTTTCTTTTCGCATGCCGAATCCTTATCAATACTAATTGCTTTGTCAGAAAAGTATGAGACGATGAACATATTAGTTGTGCATGTGATGTAGTATGCATATGTGGCGGTGATGAAAGCAAATGTTGCATTACACACGCAAATAACACATCCCTCTCACTCGGCAGCTTGTGTGAGTAATTAGGTAAGCAGAAACCAATTAGTGGTAATTTAGGTCACGGTGGCCCATATGGGAATGACATATGATGGGAGAGGATGAGTTGTTCAGACAGTTGCAATCTCATGCATAAACACCGAAACAATGGACAGAGCATGGGTTCCACACTAAACAACATGCAAAGGTGCCCTCAGAACATGTGAACATCAAATGGCCCTCTAAACTTGAGCATTCTGTGGTGTAGTTATGTTCCAAGAAGAATCTACCCCTCGCCGGGTACGTCTTGTTTTTTTTGCGACCTAGAGCTTATCAGCTTCTCTAATGAAATCCAGCTACGTTGAGCACCTAACGAGTCAACCAAGTGCAATTTTGGTGTGCTCATTACGCGGTGTTATTGTTCTCAGAGGAACATTAAACTATCATAGCGCTTCGCGTAAAAAAGTCACGCCATAAGTTGTATTCTTATTTTCCACTGGAAAACGGAAAAAGCCTCAAGACTTTTCTGAGTAGGCTGCTATTAGACAACGGCGAGTTACTAAGTGAGCCAAGTGAGGGAGAAACTCTGTGGCTTCTCTACCGTCTAGGCTGATCGTGTGTCATTCTAGCAACTTTGAATGATGCTGACATTGAAATTTGATATGTCTATCCGTATATTGTACCTATAAGCACGCAGTCTATCATTGCCTGCTGCGCTCTCTGAGTAGAATAATCAAAGGATTTTTTTCCTAAAAACTAGATTACAATCAGTGGACAAAATCAGTGGTGCTCATCCCATATGAGCATATTTAAACTTGTTAACAAACAGATATTTTTCGCTAGTGACACACGCCTTAGGAGCCTTGTCTGCTTCTAAATTTCTCTTCACTCGTTCTCTCCTTGCCTGTCGTTTGTCTGTTACCTCGATTCCTGATGATCTACATCAGAATGAGGAGTTCCTCTCCTCCTGCAACTTCATACTTATCGACCGTTCTCACGTAGGGAACACCTACACACACCAACAACAACACTCGATTGCCATCATTGTCGCAAAATGGTGAAGCCTACATGAAACTCATTCATTACACTCACACACATGGACATGGAGAATTCTTTTCGCCACTTCAGCAAAGATCTCTCTCTCTGTTGTGCGGCTTCTTTTCCTTGTACAATCCCTTCAAAAGCCTACGCATCTTCTCTCACACAAATACACAAGTGAACAACAACTCTCTCAAAGTCTCGTCGTCCCAATGTCGTTTTTTGAGTGCTACATCAAAAAGTCAGCATGAAGCTACCTCTTTTACTATACAATGTTATACACATACACACCCATCCTCCTCTCTGTCTGACATATGACAAAAGCTTTCAAAACGACATGCGTACATCACATGATGAAGACGAATCTTCTCTTCGCGTTAAAAAAAACCTTTACATCATTGATCTCCGACGAACAATTTTATTTGTTCTCGTCTCTCCCATAAACACAACTTAAATATGTGTTTTGTTTTTCCCAAATGTAAAAACATCAAGTCGTAATGGGAGACAGATTAGGAAAATCTGTTACTATCGAACAATAATGATAGTCATCAAAACAGAGTGACCAAGAAGAGAGAAGCACAGCACACGTCGTTCTCTCTTATCTAAAGGAAAAGAGTCAGAGAGGAGAGCGTCTTCCTTCTTGTAAACAAAGTGACCTTGCCACCTGGCATCGTATTCCTTGGTATAAAACAGGTGTACAATGTCATCTCTCATCTCCCTCTCAAAACACCACCACACGACTCCACACACAGAGGGAGAGAAGAGAACATATTGGCTGTCTTTTTTCCTTGTGTCAACGTCACGTCAAAAACTCGTCGACTCACTAAAACAATGGAAACCAATCTGCATACATGTATTTGCGTTGTGTCCCTCGCTCACAGCCAAAAACGAAATGAATTTGTGACAAAACGACAACGCACCATCTCTTCTAACCAACCACCTCGTTTTTTTTGCAAACATTTCATTTGCTCAAAAAAGCAGCTTTTGTTGTAATTGAAACTCCGCGTAATGCACCACCTAATAACTCCGTCGTACGAGAGTCGTCATGTGTGGGTACATGGAGTATTTCGTGTGTAATTAATAAATGACTGCACACGCCCTGAGATGGAGTAGCGATGTGTGTGCTTCATTTATGGAGTAAACATAGAAATCCTCTCTCTAAACTCCCTTTCTCCCCGAGAGCGCAAGTTTTTGGCTTCTCGCTACACGCAGCATCTCACTCTCTCATCCTAAAGTCAACTCTCTTGAGCTCCTGTTCAATTTTCGGGCTGACATGCAAACATTCAATTTATGTGTCATAAAAAGCTAACGTTTAATACTCCCATCTCCCTCTGTGCCCTCTAAAATGCATAAATGCAAAATCTAAAAGAAAAACTCTTTTCTGCAAAATATATATTGTGGCTACTACTTTGCTGCAGTGCTACTTTGATACCACTTGCTACTTTTGGAATTGATGTTTGTGAGACATCTCTAAGTATTATAAATGCCAAGTAGTGCACTTTTCTCTCGCACACCAACACAAACAGTGTTATCCTAAAAGTGTAGCACATACATACATACATACATACATCCTAAAAGTGCGGGCAGAAGAGAACCCTCAAATGGTTTCCGTGAAGAGAAAGCTCACAAACCCTAGTAAATTATTAAGGAGCAGTAAGTGAGAGTGAGTGAAAGAGAAGGGAAAGCCGTAGCTCGTTCACTGTGAGTGACTTCACCTTCCATAAAACGTTTGAATATGCAAAGCGATGTAGTATATGGGCCATACCAAAAGTCATTTCTTCCTTCACAGGGAATTATGCAATATTATGTGTGACTGTGAAGTGGATAAAAGTAGTCTTCTCGCAGCATCAAATTCCTCTCTTGATGGAGAGCCTCTTTTCTCCCTTTTTGAAACATATCATATGAATTCATCTTCCATTCAATTTCACTCCAGGCCACACGCATAAGTCGAGCATAATATCCTTTGCTCCCTTATCGTCTTTCCCGTCGTTATTCATTGATTTATGTGAAGACTTTTCTGATGATGTAAGAGGCATTCACAAGGGATTCTCTGGGTCGCAAAACCCTCCTCTTCCGAATATCTTTAATTATATTCAAGTCTCTGGACATGGACTGATATCTAAAAATCTAGACCAGGCATTTTTACTAGACCAGGGAACGACATCTCTCCGTGCATTTCAAATTAATTCTACCCTCGTATAATAATAATAAATGCTCCGTACTCACGTCAATTAAATGTTGATGAATATGTGCCAGTTAATCTTTCAATTTGCCAATGCCACCACAAAAAAAAAAGCCTCGTCCTCTGCACACTTTCCGGCTTCCAGCGGAACACTAAAGTTTGCTTGAACACCGTGGTGCTGGGTTTGACACAACTTTTTCATTATCATAAACAATTTACAAAGAAAAAAGTTCCATCCTATTCTCTCCCTCTCGCCCACTAAAAATTTCCTTCGCCAGTAAGTATTCCTCTCGGCTCGAAAAATAAATCCCACTCTCCACTGCCTTTTAGACCGTGTGGTGTGGCGTGCATGTGAATACGACTTTGCAATATTTTTTGCGCTCAAATTATGCAAACTCTCTTCTCTCTCTCCGGTTGTTGTTGACCTGTTTCAAACAAACCTGAAGAAGGAAGTGCGATCTTGGAGCGAGAATTTTTAGAGACAGAGGAAGCTAAACGAAATATGAATCGTTCACCTGAATATTCTATCCAACTAATTAGACGATGAAATTTACTACAAATGTGACTGCTGCCTACTCCATATCGCACACACATCTGTTGAATATTTCATGCGTGGCTTCACTTTTTTAGCTGGCATGTCCTCATCGTATCAACGAGGAAGTCGGAAAACTTTTTCTCTCTCCTTGGTCGTGACGCACACATATTTACCGTTTTCATCTATCGCTTTGGAGAAAGGGGAAAGAGCGATGGGCATAATAAACGCGATGTTGACACGACACATGAAGACGGGAAAAGAAGACTATTCTACGAGATCCAATCTCACACCAGAAAAAATAAGCTTCGGAAATACTCTGGCGTTGTCGAGAAGTGAAATAATGCACATGAGAATCTTTTGTGAGCTCAAGAAACGAAACGAGAAAAGCAATAAGCACTTTCTTGCCATCCATCTGACGTCTGATGATCTCGAGTGGCGAGTGAAGGGTACGCCTAAATGTTGTTGTGAAATTCCAAAAAAGAAATCTCGTTTCTAGAAGATATCAGCGGGCACACGTTTGGAACAATCATTTGGAAATGTTCAGCGAAATATACTCTTCCACTTGAATAGCCATAAGCATTATCGCAATTCGCAGAGGTCATTATCGACAGGCACAAGGCTGTTTCTCGGAAAAGGAACGCGAATGGAGGAGCGGATGCAAAATTAATGATTTTCTCAAATTCTCTGAAACTGCTTTCCCATGATGAGGTATGCACACACCACCACACACGTTGCTTGCGCATAATCAAAATTATTCCGGACTCCTAACAACCGCTTCCGTTCCTGGGGAGGACCTTGTAGAATGTGGAAATTAATTGGAGGATATCCACATAGGAAATCGGAGGAAATGAGAAAGAATTGCAAAGCGTGGTAGTAGAGTGGCTGGAGTCGTGGTAGGCCCTCACACAACAGCATATTCAGGGCGAGGATTGCAGGATGATGAATACATGAACTAAAATTTCACATAATTTCCATTTTACATATAATATAGGAAAATTCGTTTAATACCTAGATGCAGGATTAACCAACCCGGGCTACGGACTTTTCTGTCACAATTCTCCTACCAGCTTGACACTCTGAACATGCATTAATCACGTTGAGCTTATGAAAGATTTCTTCTGCTCTTCTGCATGAAATTGGAGTCAACGTGTATGTGCTTTCCTTCCTCTCCAGTCTCCCACGCACAATCTCATAGTTTTTAAATGAAATCCGCGCACACACACACAATGGATACCAATCACGACTGGGAAACCTTGACGCAAAACTTTTTATCAAACATCGCCTCCTCTCAACTCAGTCGTAATCATAATGTACAAGTTGTGTTCTATAGAGATTTGCCGAGACAATAGTGTGTTATTGCTCTGCAATCCTGTCATTGATTACATAATCACCTCTGCTTCAGATGATGATGAACTGAAGTGTTTACTTAGCTAGCAAAAGTGTAATAAGGACTGCCAAGTGGGAGCACTTTGGAAAAACTTTTCGACTTTGCTCTTCACATTCTTCTCCTCAACGTATGCCAGTCTCGCTTTTCAAGTGGGAAACGTCACAAGTCACAAACTCAATTTGCTCAGTCACCGCATAATATGTGAAAGGCAACATCACAATTTCAATGAACAACTTGCATAATAATCCCCAAACTCTAAAAACTACCAAAGATGAACTGGAGTAGACGGGGTAAATTAATTTCTTTTTTATTTCTCAAAAGTACACTTTCCATTTGTCTATAAAGTCTCCTTTCATAATGTATTTAAGTTCGAGTTACATGTCAACCTCACTTTCAGCACTTGGTCTTGCACTGTGTGCGCTCTTTTCTCTCTTGCTGCTGCTCCTTTCAAAAGATGACACATTTCCCACAAGGGAGCAGATGAGTGTCGTTCGCAATTAGTTTTCAAAATACTTGCTCTTTGTTGGGTTCCAAAAAAAGGGAACACTTACGAAACCTCGCCTGCGATGTTCTACCACACATGACCACAAACGAACACACAAATCACACAGAGCGGAGCTCCTCTCATTCTTTCTCTCTCTTTCTGACTAATCCATCTCTCAAATTGAAGAACTAAACTCAGACGAGCTCGTACGTGTATGATATATTTTCTCTGCTGCAATCGGACCACTCTACTACTGCACTTGTATAGTTTTCAGCTTGAACCGTGCCATTCCATCCGAGTCATTTCATTAAAAGCTCTCTCTCTCCTCTCTGCACCATTTTTACTATAATTGAACCTATAGAGTCTCTCATTACGATATTACGTTCCAACGGTACACGAATCCCACTTATAGATAACCCAATACACAATAGACACTCACGTGTACAAGTCAATATGTATAATTATAGGGCATCAAAAGTGCCATGAATCATATCATACTTTATTTAGCAGCAAATAAAAACACTGCAACTGAATATCACTCCGCTTTCTTGAGCGATTACATAACTCACTCTCTGTATGTCTGTGTGTAATCAATAATGGACTGAGTGAGTAAGTACATCAAAACCTTCAAGAAAAAACAGAAAGAAAACGGTATCAAGTAATGAGATCGTAAAGTGTGTTTGTGTGCAAAACGAAGGACCAATGATAACTCAACAGGAAGTGGTGGTCAAGCACAGAGAGAGTGAGAAAGACTCAAATATATCTAACTGCTCACTCACTCGCTCGCTCGGTTGTGTGGTTCCGTTTTCTCAGCTTCAGCAAAAGGTTCTCCTCCCTGCCTATTAAAAGTAGTGGTTTGCTTGGTGAGAAATAAAAACAATTTGGCTATCTTGCAATAAGTGTTTCTGTATTTACAAGAAATGTAGTGCATACACAAAAAAAAAACAATTTGTTTCACCAAAAAACGGCTCACAACGTAACAACTCGAACTCTCGCTGAAATGAGTGAAGTGAAATAGCACTCGTAAGAAGGAGAACGAAACGTATTTTCTGAAATGTATATAAAAGAGCTATTGTGTTAATAGATGTGTGCAGAGTAGAGAGTGAGAAATTGAATTTTTCTTCCTTCCTTTTGCTTTTGCACTACTCAAATCAGTCACTAAATTCAAGAAAGAGACGAGATATGTGTGCGTGCTCGCAAAAAGATAGTGAAGCCGATGAGATGGCGTGTGTAAGTAAATACTCACAACACGTTATACATTTCTCTCTGGGTTTCTCTGCCAAAACATCTGACTGCACACACAGATAAAGAAATTGGCAACAATTTATGGTCAAAATAGAGTATACCTATGCTTGCCACACAAATGTGTAAATGTGCACAGGAGGAGCAGCCTCCACTACAATATTTACACGATCAAAATCGACAAAAATCTCTTGCTGCTCAAGTTTGGAGCGGAGTACTGCAACAAAATTCCATTCCACATTTTGCAAAATGCTTCACACAAACACACGTCTTCTCGGGTGGACTTTGGTCTTTCTTGTGGTCTCTGACATTTCTTTAAAGCGCCAGTGCTGATGTGAATGGATAGAGAGACCAGGAAGGAAACGGCAAATACTTGTTTGCGATAGTCCTATATAGAGCTCCTATTTTGTAGTGTGCTAGTCTCTGAGTGTGCATTCACCGTTTAATGTTTGCGTTTCCTAAAGGAGTGGAGAGAGTGCCTCGGTTAATGATAGAGAGTTTTTTATCAACTCACAATTAATTCATCACGCAGCATGGACAATGCACACAAGTTCAGTTCTCAAACTTCATCCTGTTTCATGCTGAATGCACTTCGAAACGTATCTAAGTTTATGTTGTCGCTAAAAAAACATGATGATGATAGTCAGCGGAAAAGAATTTGCCTAATAAGAAGTTTTGTACTTTGGTTTTGTACGCTTTGTACTTGAATATCTGAAAGTTTGGGCATGAGTGATTCTCGCATTCTTTGATCTTTGCACCCAATTACCCCAGATTATGATCGCAGAAATGGTAATTAGAGAAGCGTGTACAGGAACATTTACTTTGATTTTAAACGAACTTGTTATTGCATTGTTGAATTATTGCCGGAGAGTGAGCCATTTAATTTAAATAATTGCGTCTACATAGAAAAAGGATACGAACCACGTGTAAAAAAGAAACTACTTCGAGATAAGAATTGGTGAACAACTAAAGAGAACATGCCTATTTCATTACGCCTCTCCAAAAAGAAGCGAAAAAGTAATATCGTGAATTCCTCTCGAGACGGTGCAAAATTACACCTGAAAGTTTTCATCCGAGTTCTACCAGTGAAACTAGAAAACTTCATCGAAGAGTTTAATTATTTCCCACAATTTCCACTCCTTGCCCGAAACCAAAGAATCCATGCCACAAACCTAGAAATCATTTTGCTACTAGATGCTGCTTTCCAATATTCCGCATATAGATCCACTTCTCTCACATGTATACCGATTGAATGGAGAAACACGTTAATTTAATTTCGCTTGTGCCTAAATTAAAAATAGCCTTCGAGCAATGAGCGCCCTTTAATAACATGAGTTTCTTCAACTGGAGCAGCGAAAAGCTCAAGAGCTTCAAAGAAGAGAGAAAGAAGAGGAAGCATTTGATTTTGTTTATGAATGCTTTCCCGTCATTAACCCAAACTCGCCCGTGGATAAAAAAGAACCGGACTGGAAAATCCTGCGGATTCCGATTAGTGAAGCTACGACCATCAAGGCTTTCTCCATGGTGGTGTTGGTGCTGGAATCCCGTGAGAGACTCCATTTGGAGTTGTGTCAAGGTAAGAGAAAGTGTATCGCTGTTGAGCGGACGTGTCTCACGTACAAATTGCACTTCTCTCAACGCTCCTTCTCTCTCATCTCTCCCAAGCTCGCAACTATTGTGCACGCACGCACTCTTTTTCTCCTGCAATTCTTGTGCAGACTCCATTCCCAATGGAATTGCTTTCTTCGCTTTCCAAAACCATCGAAAAGGAAAGCAGAGAAAAGTCGGCCGAACGCAAGAGATCCGTTTTGTACACACGTATTACTATTTACGTTCCATACAGACGACATTTTAATGAGAAACGTGGCCAGAAAATGTAATCACTATTGCTGGTGGTGGGTATAAAAAGTTTTTAAAATGTGACATAATCTACAATAGTGTGCATAACCCCAGACCTCTGGTAGCAGCATTCTGCATCCGTAACACAACAACAAATGGTCAAATTCTTACCAAATATTTACACAATTTCACCGTCCATTCACCATTCTGCCAAATGTTGCTTCATTACGAATCTGCTTGTGAGTTATAAATTGTGACTGTGGACGGAATGGCGACATATAGCAGACATATATATATAGCAGACAATCTCAAGTTTCCAGATCCGCAATGATGTGCCCCAAAACGTGTGTAAATAAACAGATAATGCGAGATTATGAAAGTGTTTATATTTTTTTAAAGAAGCATATGAATGTCACTTTATCGGTGACTTGTTAAAACAACGCACACTTTCCAAATGATATCAACTTGCCCTACTGCAAATGCTATATAATACATGAGCTGAGGTGATGCATTTTAATGTTTGAATAAAAATTCGAATAAACATAAACAAGTCAAAATGGTATATACGTAACGATTAAAAGTGTTTTAAACCTTCGTGGCGATATAAAATGCTATGCCTTACCAATATATTTGGTGGTAGATGTGTGTGCAATCTAATTACAATTTTAGCAGCAGAGCGATAGAAAACTCTCGCTGGCTGTAATCTTCACGCGTTTAATCTGCACACAGGTCGCTTGGCCTACTTTTTCGATATCGAATTTTAGTTTAACACAAGCCGTATCTCGTTATCGTCTTGTCTTGAATGGAGAAAACTGCTCTCATTGCACTGCAACGTACACAAACAAGACGGACGACTGACGGGGATAAGGAAAATGTGAACAAAATGTTATTCCCTACTATTTACTTCTCTCCCATCCATTCATTCCATTCAAATCCTTTAGCTCGCTGAACCTGTCTCTCAGATTTTTTACATCTTGTATAAACATCAAGAGTCATTCAGTGAATTGACACTTTGAGGGAAACGCTCAAATATTTTCTTTAAATGAAAGGAAACTGACTATTTTGCGGTAAAAAATGAACGTTTTTTTGCCAACCAGTCGAAAATACTTTGCAACTGAGAAGCACATCCTGTGTACCCCGACTAAAACCCACCCCTAATACATATGCTTCAAAAAATGAAAAGATAATACCTCTTTGACTTGAAAAAACTCGAATTTGCCTATTTAAAACCATCCACGAAAATGAACAAACTTCTTGTGTCCCAAATACGCAGTGCAAAAGACCTATAACGGGATCGTTGGAACAATTTTCCTACGTTCCAAAATCATCATAATGGAATACAACATTGCTTGTTCACGGTTGCTGCGAGATGTGAAGATGCGACTGAACACTGGACACACGCCAAAGGTCAATTTTCAGTTGGTACAGTCGGCTGAATGTAAAAGATGACTCTTGAGAGAACTACTCCAACATTTCAGATCCTAATTACAGAGTAATGGCTCCACAAGTCAGTTGAGAGGTATTAAAATGTTGTGAGATCGCGTGCGATGAGCAAAAATTACGACCGTTTTCTCTAATGCATTACTGCATTGCAGATTTACAAAGACAATAATGGACTCTTCTCACTACTGGAACATTAATGAAGGAGACTTTGAACGCTTCAGAGCAGTCTTAGTCTTCTTGAAGAGACTTGAGAAGTGAGGTGTCCGCCTTCCTTCATTATCATCACCACGAAGTGGATTGTGTGTGGTGTTCCAACTTCCAAATCAATGTCCCTTAGAAAGTGGTGGAAAAAGTAAGCAGATCTTCATCCTGAACGCTTGACCGAATTGAGTGAACAACCCTAGTTCCATAAACTCGATGAAAATGTTGAAAAGGAAGAATTACAAACATGGTACTGGTTTCTTTGGGTGAATGGTTACGTTTTCGAACAGCTGAATTCAAAGCTCTGCGTTAAACGTATTACTCTGCTGAAGTAGTTTTGTAAGTTTACACGGTCAACAACTGGATAATTGAGGGATTACGAATACAGAGAAACATAAGTTTTTTAAAAGGCCGATTAACGGACTTACCTTAGGAATATTAGAAAAGTGGTCGGTGGGCAAGGACTCCGGGACTGTCTGCAAAGTGGTCCTCATACTTGTCATGGTCAAGGCTCATCCACTGATATGAAAAGTACTCGTCCCGTTTGTAAAAAGAGTGAATTTGAAACGTATTCCCTCGTTGTTCGTCGTCACTGCTCCTAGAATCCTTTCTACGATTTGAGTCCACCATCCAAACCTCCAGCCAAAAAGAGACTACCAGTAAAAATACTAATTCTCTCTGGACTCGTGAAGAAGACCAACGGCAAACGAAGAAGACGGTAGTGTTTAGTAAAGATCGACAATGACAAAACTGAGCAGAGACAGACAGGCCGATATAAATTAAGTTCTAAATCTAGTCCGAAGAAGTAAATCGTTAACCCAGGCGGAGGAGGACTATCTTCTTCAGGTCAACACCAACTTCTCCCAAGCGTAGTCCACCACCTGAAACAAAAGGACAATCAAAACCGTCATTACAAATCTAACCCATATTCGTCATTAACAGTAGTACAATTATTACAAAATTTCACAAGCCGGTCAGACAGTAATTTACTATCCTTCCTTCAACACACTACTACCCGATCCAAAATATACTAAATGCTCTCAACAGAATCCCAGTAAAAGCACCGAAAACCCAACAGTTAAATGCCGCTTTCCACCGACACGTACTTGGACAAAAGTTGACCCCCTCTTTCCTCACACCACAAGTCGCACTCGTCTCACGAAACTTCGTAACTTAACCAGTCATTTAGAACGCCAACAGCTGACATTTTTCCATCCGCTCACATCAGTTCCAACGAAATCCGAAAATTGTGAACCTCAGTTACATTAATTATTATTGTTTCTCGAACATCAAAACGCACTAGAGACAAAATAGCTCACTCCTCAGTCAATCCTCACCGTTGTAACCTTCACTAACCGATGATTAACCATTCGTCTTCAGTTTTTTTTAGGAAATCACACATTAAATGTCGGAAATGATTTTAAGAGAGATACATACAACTAAAACGTGATGAGCCGTCGTATACTATGTTAAATTTTCCCTTGATTTTTTCTCATTTCCGCTCTCCCGTGTGGTGGTGGTGTGTTGGAAAAAAATGAGTAGGAATCAAAATGTATCCTATATTTCCGTCTTTAAAAAAATCCACTTTTAAATCCAGTCTCTGGTAACGCACACACTCTCCCACAGCTCGTTCACGTAGAAAACGATCTCCTGTCTCATTTACTGAGAAGATGAAGCACTGAGCAAAACTCTACACAGAAAATCTCGCACAGATGAAAGTATGAAAGAAAAAAAACGCTCTCATCAGAAAGCGGAGAGTAAGTTCTTATTTTCACCACTTATAATAATATGGGACTGCGAAAAAATATGTGTTTCAATCATATAGAGGATGGTGTAGTGTATAGAGGCATCCATAACATCGACTCAATTTCCTACGTGAAAATGAAGGTAATACTGAGACGTACTGATATTTTATATGCATATTTCATATGCAGTCACAAAATCCTCTCGTGTCGTGTGTACTTTTTTATATATAGACATTTTGTCAGCATACAGCCCGTCGTCGAGTTTTGGTATATGTGAAGTCTGCCTTATATATATTCTCTGTGCTTTTTAGGTAAAGGAAACTCTCTCGTTTTAACACACGAAAATGTGCTAGGTTGTAAGATACATAAGAGAGTCGTTTTTTTTGGTCCACCCTAACCCTCACAGATATTTTTAAGTATTTTCACCTTTTAGAAGGCATCTACGTAGAGAGTTACATAGAATGTTATACATGGAGGAGAGAAGATGCTCTCACATTTTGGGGATGTGTAGTGTGTGTGTGTGGTATGAAGAAAGATGAAGGCCTTTTTGTACTATTTGTATGGAGAGAAAGGGAGAGCTAACCTGATTCGGCATTCTTGCTCACGACATAACATGAGAGGAAGATATTCTCGTGTGTGTGATGCAAGCAAACTGTTGGCAATCACGAGAACATATATAGATTCAACGCGTACTTGACTCCGTGCTCTTTCCTAGCTCCAATCTTCAATTCTCTCTGCACCATAACAAAGTCTGACGCTTTTCGAGCATAACAAACAGACGCATCAACAACACGGCACACAACATGGATTCAATGTGTGGTTGTGCTCGCTCTGGGCTGTGTAATATGGGACGGGAAAAAATGAGAGGGGATATGGATACGTGTGAGAGTGAGATGATGTGATCAGAGAAGCATTGCCCGAATTGGGGAATATGTGAGCTTCATGTTCACACATTTTTCGACGTGTAATCCAGAAAGCGTCTTTATGTTTCCCGATGCGGGATGAGTGGCGATGAAAGATATTATTGAGAGACTCTTTTAAAAACGCTACACGCATATCCGCAAACATGTACTATAAAGTATCTCATATTTTTATGACCTTTCACCTTCTTCTCTCTCTTAATGGTGATTAAATATTGAAAGTATCGCAGAACAGGGGAGATGAGTGTGCTACCGGTTTTCTACGAGATGCCTGGAATTTATATTGGTGAGAGGTGAAATTTGGGAAGATTGAGAGAAAGGAGATCCAACTCCGGCTTACGTGGGCTCGTGTGTTTGTGTGGGCCAATGGTGTAAATGCAGACAAAACTGCAGAGGCATGCCATTCGATGCAAATGAACGAGTAAGACTATGATGCATTGACGTCTAAAATGGAGCGAGCGAGAGAGAGAAAGGCGAGACAAGATGAGAAGTTGTGTGCACTCTTTTACCGTTGGCCCAAAAGTTCGGTGAACAATTGGGAATGTGTGAACTACACTTTTCGCTTACCTTTTTTAAATCGGTGCAGTGTACGATCAAATGTAGATATACCACTTTTTGTTTCCAAACTATGATCTTACACCGCCGCCACGACTCACAACGTACCCGAATACGTACCTTTATTATCCGATTAAGCGTTCATTACTTCTCAATGTGTCTGCACAGGAGTTTTACCTCACTGTGTACCTACGCATGTACTTCTCTGATTTTTTGCAACCTTTGATAAGAATGGGTGCGATGTTCATCATTGTGTCGTGTAATGTTTCCACAGATTCTGGGTCTCCGTGAACCCAATGCTTTTTGGCCGTTTTTTATTCTCTCCGACAAAAAAAAAGTGTATCGTCATGCATTATATGTATCTGAATTGATGATTCTCATCTGTCGAAAATGTAGCGAAACTTTTTTCGCGAGATACGTAATCAAAGTTTTATCCTTACGACTTGTTCGCACACATCGTGTATCTACATTGTTTGTCCCTTGTAATGGTCGCAATAGCTCTCACTCACACACAACATAAAAAGTTACGGGAACAACTCAGCGGCTGAGCAAGTGTATAGGAAGGAAGCACAGGGAAAATGTGCAAGGATATGGTTTCGTCTTGTTGTTCAGCTTGTGTGAGTGTATCACAATATCGCATTCTATTAGGCTCATAAAGATAAGAAAAAGTGTGTACAGGAATGAGATGGTGTGCAGAGGCATGTTGTCTTGAAAGACCCAACCCTCACAAGGTGACGTTGACATGTGGACAGGATAGGGGCTGGCAAGCTGCCTAACTTTTTCTTATCATAATAATAACGCAGGCAAACTGTGTATCACGTAGAATTATTGTATTGAGAATGTGAAACCTGAACCTACACATTTTGTCTCTTCTCAGACATGCTTACAAACTCAACACTTTGTTGGGACACGCTTCTGGCACAAAAGTACAGCTCTGCTGGTTGTGCCTTCTAGCATCACTTTTTGCTTTCCATTGAGGACCATGAGCTTCATTCAACGACTGAATGCTAGATGGCCAATTTTTTTTTAAAAAACATTTCATTCACTCACCGAGCGAGACAATAGAAAACCCAACCTTTCTCTCAAACCCTTCATTATTTAAGATTGACAATATGAATTTTCGGGTTTGATCCAGAAAATATTTGGCTTCGAGTTTCACATTATCTGAAATTAGGTTATGTTAATACAAGACTTGGCTTGGTTGGTATATTATATTGTGACGCAATGCTAAGAAGACGTGGTCTACTAGTCAACTTTTTTTTGGCAACTACGCCCTGCGTCCGGTTCGGGATAGAATTCGATACATCCTCTCTCCCTTGTCTCTCCTGTTCGTTACTACATCCTACATCCGATGCTATGTGTTTGCAGGTGGTTATGCAAGGAGTCAGAGGAAAGCAATGTATTTCATACAGGAGGCTATGCATTGCATCATGTTTGGTTGTTGTGACGCTTGCAAAACAGTAAGCCCCCACACCACGTACATGTGCGCAGTAGGTATCCTTTTTCCAAAGTGAAAGCCACAAGGTTTCACACACACACGTGCGCGAACCTCATCACTACTCCTTTGCTTTCTCCCAAAACGTCCCCTTCTCGCTCTCTTTCTTTCAAGGAACGTAACACTGAAACGGAGCAAAAATGGATTTTCTCCTGGCATGTGCATACGTTATGCATTGCATCGTTCTGTGTGCATGCTCTCTGCCTTCTGTATGGATACACTTTCTCCGGACGACGAGGAGAGAAAGAGAGATCACTTTCCCGAGTTTCGGAAAAAGGATACTCCCGTAATGTATGGAGCTTTTTTTCTGCTTAAGCACACTAGGGAAAGCAGCTGCTTCACCAATCCCTGCTTTTGCTGTCGAAAAAAAGTCACGCAAATCTTGTTACTGTTTTTTACGTTGTCAACTGATTTTCGATAATTAGCTTACTAATTATAAAGCCCTTGGGAAATTAGCTTTTAAGGAAGCAAATTATAAAAGGTGGGGTTTTTGTGATTTTGAGCACAAGCATCCAAAGAGTCTCTCAGAAGACAGCAAGTTCCGAACTCAAAAGTGGGCCAGTAAACTGTTGAACAATATGAGTTTGAGTTGGGAAATTGTTCGAAACTCCGACGTGCTCACCTTCCGCTGTTGCTGTGCTTGTCACTTAATTCTTCGCGAGCCAGTAGTGCATATAAGTTAATATTACTTGGGTAAGGCTCCATCTCCATCAGCAAAAAAATCACAATAAAAAAGCTTTCTCTTCGGCACGTGAGTTCATATAAGAAATCAAACAAAAAGGCGAGGTGCACAAACGCTAAATCTACTTTTACGAACCCAAGATATCTCATCAGCAATAGTTTTTTCTACTTCTCTTTCTCGCTTTCTCAAAGAAGATTGTAATATGCACACAATGGAGTCCTCTGTTATCCCATCACCGTTCGTCATCTTCGTCGTGTGGGTTGCCTTCACTTCTGGAATCTTTGTGACCACGTCGAACAACTTTGTACAGGTCTGTGCAATAAACCGATATTTATTTTATGCTCTTTCCCTCATTCTTCGCCATTTGTACAATATGTAACTAGCCCAACACTCCAGAACGACTCGGAGGCAGATTTATTGCTCTACAACACAAATTCCTGAACGTACGGAGCATACATTTCACCAGCAATTTGCTCCTCTCTTTCTCTGCATGCAAGAGCATCTGGTGCTTGCGGTCAGTATCTAGATAGAGAAAAATCTCTAAAGCTTATGAATCAATTTCCTCTTCCCTTTTCGACATTTCGTGAAGCTTGCTAATCAAATTACACACGTTTACGTCCTCATGTCACATTTTATTGTCGTCTCCATTGCTTCGCTCCCCTAAAATAAATCTATGTACGTATTTTTAGACTGGCTAAAGTATTGTGATGCTAGGAAGAACATTTTTAGCAAAACTTTGGCCAATTGACATTTGAAGCCAACTCTTTAGATGACAAAGAAAGTTACAAGGGTCAGCAGCACACTTTGACGATAGCGATCTCTGTGCATTTAATATTGGACGTGCATCGGACTTGTGCATTTACATTTTATCTTGTCGCCAAGTAAAATTGAAAACAGTCATTTGCACAGGGACGTGACCAGAATGCATAAAGATGTTGTCCAAGAACTTTGCAAAGGTCACAAACCTTTTGGACACTTCATAAATTAAAAGAGAACAAACACGCTCAGCACAGCTTCACCCCAATTGATTAGAGACAATCACATAATCATACATCAAGAAAATGTTTGCCAATCCTTTTCACAACTCCCTAAGGCGCCACAAAATTAATATGAGTGGAAACGGTTGCGTTTTTTAGTGAATGACACACCACCACCGTAATCATCCTCAGATTCATCTTGTAGTATTGGAAGCTCCTGCATTTCACTCATTCTTCAAAAGATCAAAGTTTGGATAGCTTTCGTTGATGCTTGCACATTTACGATGATACGTTTTGAGCTCAACCCCCGCGCAGACGAGGACGTGACAGGCCTTTTCTGAATATTTGGCCATGCCAAGATATTGGCTTCTGATAAAGTAATCGTTTCTACCGAAGAAATGATCGTCATTACGGTACTTAATTCGGCGATGGACTTTTATATTCTTGCTGACATTCTCGTGCTCGCACACATAACCGTAGAATATTTTCGCATATTCCTTTTGCACTTTGGCATATTGGCTACAGCTAGACCATCACCACACCTTTCGTGCGATTGTAAGCTACGAAAATAATCAGTTGCAGCTCACAGATAGCAAGTTCATTTATGATCTCTCATCCTCTGAGGGTGACCTTCAGTGAGTACTCATTTTACAAATTAAGAGAGGTGACAAACGTGAAACTGCCCACGCAAATACTCAAAGAGGAAACTGCATTAAATTGAGCCACATTTTACAATCAGCCGTGTGGAGATCTGCAATTTGCGCCATGTGATCCTGAATTTTATTACATCGGTTGAGGTTGATGTAATGTACACGTCTGTTTGGTGTATGATTTGCAGGGTGCGAGTGATTCGAGTGAAATTATGGTGCTCAAAGGTAAGAAAATGCTTTCTTTGTTGCCTTTTGCTTCGTTACTGACCTCACACGATCACGTTGTGGGATAAAGGTCGGCCACTTTAGTAACAATAAATTAATGCACAAATTAAGCGAGTCTCAATTAATGTCTGCCAGCAAAGAATTGACGAACAATGTAAAATGATAAGGATTGAGAGCGACTGACTTTTTAGTGGAAGTTTCTTCCTAACTCATGAAGAATTAGATTGGATACTCAGCATAACTTAGGTTTGACATGTTCGGCTAAAAAGTTAGTTGTAATTGTATGATCTGTACAGATTCGGATTTGGACACAACCCCATTGCCACCAGCTCCAGAATTCGTAGTCTACGAAGGAGACTACTTGCCTTGTGTTCGTGTCAAAATGGACGCCACAATTGTTATAGAGCCTAAGCGTGTTGGGGCTGCAAAGGTTTAACTCAGCTCAAATTCTGTTCTGCATGCATTCGTTGGACACATTCTGATGCAACTACATAATAGGATGTAATATTAAAATAATGCATTTTTCTAACCTCTACTTCAGAAACCACCGGTGACCATCCCGAAGAGCGCCGATGTGACGGGTGACTGTGGGAAAGGTGAAGACTCCAAGATGATTCTCTCCTGGAATTCATTCCGGTTCACGTGGCACTTTCAAAAGGTGCATTATACTATGCCAAATATCTTTACTCACATTCTTATAATCTATAGTCACACATCTCTTGCATGATTAATTTTTCAACAACTGCAGCAGCAACGCACACAAAACAAAACACACTTTTTCTTATTTTCCAAGTAAATTTAGTAGCCCGAAACTGATTGCGTGCTTCACACATCTAGAATACACACACACGCGGCAAAAGAAAAACCAGATTAAACACAAACTGGCAGATTAAGATTTAAAACAGTTTCCATTCTGATACGTCACATGCATCCTCCTCACCTCGTCTGCACCAATAACAATACTGACAATGAGTAACAACACACACATCTATCGCTCTCAAAGAAAGTGTGAACTGTCAGAGAATGCATTGGCCATTTTTGAGTAGATGAAGGAGGCTACCGCAATAGAATGTGTATTTTCTTATTATTGTGTGCTCTTTCCTCAGTCTCGTGTGAGTGACGCGTGGTACATTGACGAAATCGAATTGAGCTACAACACATCCGACAAGTCGTTCGACACAGACTCAAAAGGTTAGCCTATTTTATAATAATTATATCATTTGGTAATAACATGTTTTAAGCTTCGACATGATGAACCAAAGACCAAATAATTCTCATACATATTTTCTACACCTGTAAATAATCACATTACGAGTTTCCAGAAACTCAACGAGAGGTTCCGTGGTAAAGTACGAGCTACAAAGTCTTCGATGTGCTAAGGCTCTGCAATATCATTTTCCCCACCCCTCATGAGTGTTAACATGTGTTGCAAGTAGCGTTTTAGGCACAGCAGCAACAAAGATGATGATGTTAAATGTAAATGAGCTGAATGTTGTTGAGAGTGACCTCGCACACAATCATCACTCTACTCCCTTCATGCAAATCTTGATTACTACTCAAGCTATGGTCTGTGTGATCTCGTAATATGTCCGTGTAACTGAAACCATTTAGATTTCAAAGTCAAAGTCAGCGAAACTCATGAAATGCATAAATATGAAAAGAACGAACGAGGAAGGCACTCGTAAAAAGGAAACTCGTTCGCCCACACAACTACTACGGCAAACACTCCACCACCACCACCACAATCGTCGTCACCACCCCGCTCACACTGTTTCTTAAACGCTAACTTGACGAAGAAGTGAGCGTTGTCTTTTCAGTGAGGTTCCCATTACTTATTATCACATCCTCCTCATCAGAGTATAATATCGTATCATCACTCTGTCGCGAGTGATGATTTCTGAATTATGCATGGCAGAGGTACAAGAGGTTTTTCTGTTTGTTATCATGTCTGTTGCTTTTTGTTGTGCCCAAAAATGGGAGCCTTCTCTCTCTCGCCAGACAATTTTCATATCAAATCTCTTTGTTAAATGGAAAACGTGTGGAGAGATTGGGTTGCAAAATGTTGCAATTGTGTATTAAATGCATACGTGATGGATCACAAGTCACGACGAGATGTGGATGGACGTGTAAATTATGTGTCGAGTCTCGTCCAACAATGAGGGATGATGATTATGGCTCATCAGAGGCCGTAAAGACAAAAAAAGGGAGAAGCTATATTAGCATGCTAATTAGCGTTTAAAAAGTAATGAGCTGATGTTCTCTCAAGAGATGAGTGTCCAAATCCAAATTTATTGGGCCGATCTCACTCTCGTCTCTCCGTCTCCCTCTGAAAATGGAAGATGAGAAATAAATGTGGCGTCAATGATTACTCTATTTATTAAAGTAATGGGATTTATGCTCATGTTTTTGTGGTTGTTGTGTCTCCTTCAATACAGCGCTTCCGGGTGCAGTTCAAGTGGTTCGCTCGGATGACCCGTTGACACTGTACTTGACTCCTGTGGGGAGGTCGTACATGTGCAACTTGCCCAAGTCGATCAAACTCTCGGATCAAAAGTTGGCCAAGGCCACGGTCACACTGAATCGGGTTCACATTCAGCCCTTCGCAGGCATGACTCATTGGCAGTATGGAAATCGTAAGTTGGGCCAATGCAATTTGAGGAGAGCTCAGCTTTATTGTGTCTATATCACTGAATTTTAACTGATCTACAGCATTTGTATGTGTTGTTGACAGCTTTTAAATGTCCAGAGGAAGCTGGTCGAAGGGATGAATCTGTTCCGCTGTTTGTCGGCCTACTTCTCGCCGTTGTGGTGCTTGCAACCATTGGAGGCTATGCAGGCTACCGATACTTCCGCGTGAAAAAAATTGAGTACGACACAATGGAGTAAAGACGAAACGGAGGTTGAGGCGGCCGTATTTTACTCTTTTACTCGATTTTCATTAAGTTTCACCTTCTTATTCTCATCAGTCATCTATTTTAGCCACATGGACACAAATGTATATTACAGTATGCAAAGATTCCACTCACCTTTCTTTCTTAAGTTTGGTAAATTTAATTGTATTTTGTATAATCAAGTGAGGGCAGTTAATAGTGTTTGACAGCGCTCCATTTAAGTTCAATTAGTCTCATAAAGTTAGATGTACAGTGAATTGTTTTGTTGTGTTAAGAAAAGTACTATTCGTTAATTCAGAAACGATACGAATCTAGATAATCTTGTGTATATATATAACATTTGAACAAATGACGTAATATGCTAACTGAAGTCTTCCAGTTTTTCGGTACATACCTGTATTTAATACTACTACTCCAACTTCGTGAATGTAATACATAGCATAAAAGGATAAATATATTCCATTCGTTGACGAGAATCTCTCAAATACATAATAATATACGATGTGACGTTGTGAAAAATGTTTACCAACGAAGTTAGGCGTACTTCAATATGCTCGACGCAAAGTAATTTAATGTTAGATGTAATACCGTGCTTGTAAGAGTAAAGCTAAAAATGACGTTACGCATTTAGGTCAGTTACCGAAGTTAACCAGTTGTAGACAAGAAAACAGAAAAAAATGCCATCTATGCCTATCTTCTGTGTATCTATCTGTGCCACATCATTCGGTGGGTCAGAGTGAATACCTAAAATGTCATCACCATAAACAGTCAGAAAAGTGTATGTGAAGCACTTTTGTGGTCTGAGTGAGAAAATCCAAATACGAAACACAATTTCTAGTTGACATTCAATTCAAATGAGTGCTGCGAGAAAATCCCGGAGAAGAGGTGTAGTTCAGTAGACTTTGTAGATTTGGTAAAGCATTAAATAGTGAGTGGTGATGATGATAATGTATTGAAAATAGTTGGTTGTGGATTTGATGACTTGTGCGAAAATTCAACAAAATCAACGGACGTGTTCTTCAAGTCCTAAAGAGTTACATTTAAGACAAATACACCAAATGAATGCAGGGAAATTCTTAACTGTGTGCAGGCCATAAACTAAATCGACATGTGTGCATATTTTAGTCAATTAATGATTTCGAGGTGCTTAACAAGTAAACAAGAAATATAATATCTGTATTTATGTGTGAATATAATGTGTGATCAATTTTATTCGCTGTTCAGTAGTAGACACGGAAAACTTTAATAAAATGCTAAAGCATGATACTATACAATATTCTACATATGAATAATATATATTTAGTGGCTAACACCAATTGAGTGTCATTCAAATCGTTTGTTTATCCAGTGAGTCGTAAAGAGATTATGTATTTTTTAACTATAATTTATCCTGCACAGTACGATTACTTCACAAATTTTGTCAAGTAATAATGATATATGTATATATCGGATCTAGGTCATTTCCCAGGGACCATTTCCCAGGAGGATAATTCCCTGGGGACATTTTCCAAGCGGAC
>JAHZMW010003696.1:0-12561 GCA_027743745.1 Alloscopus bannaensis | reverse complement strand
CATTTTCGACAAGTGACCTGCACAACAGTCACAGCTTTTTGGAGGTTTTTCGTTTTCCAACGAATCGTAGTCTATTCTTCCCCATTTTTTATTCTAAGACTAAAACGGATGGCGAGTGAAAGTTGAAACGTAAAGCCGGATCCAAGGCTACTGTGGCACACGAAATGTCAATCTTTACACTAAGAAATGGGAAAAAATGTCGAGTAATTTCATTTTTGTAACCAAAACCAACGTTTACTGTGTGAGAAAAGTGGGATTTATTCAATCCAGATGCCAGGTAGTGTTATACTGAAAGTATGTAAAATTCGACCAATCCATAAATCCATACTCATGATTCCTCGAATGAAAAAGCAGTAACCACGTGATGACACGTCCACCGAGAGACAGATTATGGTCCCCGTCGAAGCCGACCCTCCAGCAGAACCATCTCCAGTAGATCTTCCTACCTTAGATTCTGCTACCACTCCAGGGGTAAGTGCGACAGCTTGCACGTCTTCGACAGAAGAGAGACTACCACATCCGGACCCAACAGAAGTTAGAGGAAGGCGACGAGCTCGAGGGAAGTCGGCACTTGTTGGCTGCTTTATAATTGCAGATATGGTATGAGCAATTTTTCAAATCCGAAATCTGAGCTGTTGTGGTATGAATGGGGTCACTTCTCTCTGGATCTCTTTGTACAGGTGTACCTTTTATTCCGTTTCTCGGCCCATATGCCATTCGCACTTACCTTCATATTTAAGTCCAGAGCTATCGACGAGTCGGATGGAATGCTTAATGGTACTGTACTAGATATTCAAATGCAACATTCTTGCATAGGTATTTGCGCTATGTGTTACAGATCGTTTTCTTAGATATATTTTGTGGAAACCTCAAACTGGCCATTCTAATAACCTGGCTTCAATTTTGGTGCTGGCTAATATACTTTTCGGCTATTGTTACACTCGCAATTAGTGCCGTAATGGTAAGCTCCCTCAAAATCAAAATCTATACGTAATTTTACTTGAATACACTCCAAACAGACGTGAATTTTGCAAAACTATATTTTCTCAGTTGTATCTGAGGTTATGCTACGCCTTCGTTGCTTTAAAACTCTTCAACATACTCGTATTTTTCATCGGCCTTATGGGCTACGGATATAACTGCCACTACATCGGATTCTACATCGAGGGTGGTCTCTTCTTCATACTCCACCTCCCCTTACAAATGCTCGGGTTCAAAGTGGTATCCAAGTTTATACGTTCTTTGAAGCGTACGAGATCGTATCATTACACCTTAAGTAGAACAACTTCAGGCGTAGGCATGTCATCCCGAATTCCGTCGCCAGCTCGATCGACAAGGACACTAAGACAGTACACCACTGTAGACGACCTCCCTGGACAAGCATAGCGAATTAATTAAATCTTGAAAATTTACAAGCGGCAAGCGACAGTCGGTCTTGATAATAAAACCGAAACCAAAGTTAATCTTGAAAGAATCTCCTTTTCCAATAATACCATTCTAATTGGAGTGCCGATGAGGATGATGCTTTACTGCGCATTTTAAATCGTAAAATGGAAGCTGTTCTGATAAACTCGTAAAATACGTTCATTTAATGGTGATGGCTCATAAATATGTGAAATAGTCTCACCAAATGCTAGCCACCTATTACTCAAGAAGTTTCTTCTGTTTAAAAACTTGCGGACCATATTTAAGCTGCAAAGTTATGTCCAGCCAACGGGATATATCATTCATAAATTCATAAATGACTCCTGGGTGAACTTTTCCTGTGTACCTGTTCTCCCACTTGAAGAAACAGGATGTTTGGTATATTTTCGAGTTCAGGTTTTATCGCCGAAATAATCCAATTTCAAAAACGAAGAGACCACCCGCTGTCTCCAGAAATGTTTTTGTTCTCATGCTTCATAATTTTTATCGTAAAAAGCAACGAAGACAGGTAACGTCGCATCTGTTCTCTGCTTTCACCAGTGAGAGAAAGTGCAACGTAAAAGGGTAATTTAAGATGGGTTCCTGGAGCCACCTTAAATTCTTAGAAAATAAAGATGCAAACTACAAAGTGTCTTTGTCCTTTATCGAAGCTGGTTGAATGGAGTAACTAAAATGCGTCCGAATACAATGTTAAAAATGCTGGTTCAGGTTAAAAGCAGTTATACAGTAACAACAACCTTTCTCCATCGCTAACTTTCGCAGATATACCTATATATATGTATACATTCATCAGCGGCGGAGCCAGCAGGTAAGAGCTATTATTATAAATCATGAATAAGCTACCGATATAGACGCTAGTTTCTGAAGGAGAATGTGGAGAGTAATAATGCCCTGTGCCAAAAACTTTCCCAACTTTCTTTTCGCAGCAGGTGAGATTCATTTCAAAGTCAAGAAACATGTTAGACCTCGAAACGCAGACAAACATATGGTTCTACTTTTTAAACTATTCGCATTTACTTCTTTTTAAAGTTGAGTCAAGTTCTTGGCTGCTTGGACGGACCAGAGAACTCGTTCTGTGTGATACGATACGTATACTCTATATTACTACTATATCGCATGCAGACTCCAGTGGATACTAAAATAGTCTGTGAATGAAATGTATATACCAGTAAAGTGAGGTAGAGGAACTCACGCATGTGAAAAATGATATGCGAAGCTTGCACTTGTACCCTTTCAAATTAGTTTCAACGGGTATTTGCGTGAATGGTACTCTACGAAAGCACATGTCAGTCAGTATCGAACCTGCATGTCCAAATTGTGTCTCGTGAATTTTTGAAATAATTGGTAACGGCCCAGAGAGCGAAATATCGTAATTAAAATTGCTTGTTGATTATTATTTAATGAATCTCTTGATGACCGTGAGTATGGACAAACATGTTACTTACTAAAATTAAGCCCTGTATAGATACAAGCACATCCTTCTCTGTAGTCTTTGGTTTTTGTGGATAACAGTCGGCTCAAATACTTGCCGTTGACCGGTGTGATTATTTATGAATGTCTGATTGCCGGTCATAATCATTTATTCCCACCACTTTCCAAGTTTAGTTGCTGTTGTTCAGGCAAACCGTTTTTTCAAGAATGCATTTTATTTTGGGGTATATGCCAGATAAGTACAGAGATCCAACAGTAGACACAGAACGCGCAGATACAAGGTACATAAGTACATATATAAATCAAACTCAACACCAATTTGAATGAATATATACACAAACAGGTTAAACCGTTTTGGGGGAAATGACTCACAATAATCACAAAGCATAACAAAGCATACACGATTTCAGAAGGCTTCGATGTAGCTCCAAATATATGTAGAAGATCAGATCAGAATTGAGTCATGACGGCTTATGAATAAGCCTGCAATATGATACATATAATTTTATATGATGTAAAGTGAAACAACACAATGATCATGGATAAACAGTAAAACCTGTAACATGCGCAAATATATGTACATGGATGACAATACATTTCACCGATATGTGTTTGCATCCCACAGACATTTTAAGTGCATAGCCTGCATAGGTATTCACTTTTTAATAGATAAGATTCTTTTCTCGGACTTCCTCAACGTGATATTTTATATCAAAAGGATTTTGCATGTTAAAATATTGTTGTATGGAAAAACAAGGAATCATGCGACTGATGCGACTAAAACGTTATTTTAATAATATGAACTGATAAGAGTTATGAAGTCATTTCGGACGATATGTAACGAAGTTGAAAGAATCCTTTACATGAAGTACAACTAAAACCAGTGACCAGCATATAAATCCTGATCATTTTCCTTTTAGCTGCAACTAAAACATTACTTTATACTAAAGGGGCTCGACCTGTGCAGTTACTAAGATTAAATTTAAACAGAGAGATTTGAAAAATAGCACTTACAAGCAATGGCTGTCCCTACAAGATTGTACCGAATTGGTGTTCACAATGTTGGGGAGGAAGGGATGGAAAATGCCTTGAAACGAATTATTACGTCAAGACTTACAGAGATTGCTAACGTTCTCCAAGTGCCAGGAAATAATAGTCGACTGGCCGGAATCTTTTTATCCAAAGGCTTTTTTGATTTCCAGGAGGTAGAAGCAAACCAACTCAGGGTGGTCAACCTCCAGGCGACTGTGTGGTCAACGAATTTTATAAGTTTGCTCATGACAAGGTAAATTAAAGAAAAAATATTCCTGCTGATTTCCAAATTCTCCGTTTTTTCAAAGAATTAATTTATGATTAGTCTAAATAGTAAACTGTTTTAAAATAGGGGAAACAGGCTTATCAACTGTTTGGAGCAACTCGTTAACCTGGATCGAGGCCTGGAGTACGACAGTCAAATCCAAAATTATGCTCTGCGGTTTCAGCAAATCTTCGAAGAGCATCCACAAGTTGATCTAGTCCTGGAGGATTAGGTACCTAGATTGGTCCATCATTTTTTCGAAGTGTGTAGGACAAAGAATCATTTGAAGTTTTCATTTATAAACAATAAATTGTTATAATAAAAAATAATTTGGAATGTAATTTAGAATATGATTTCGAATATAATTAGTACTAAATTCTTTCGATTCCCAACCATATGGAATTTAAATTAATACATATTGAAAAAAAACTTTGTCCTTTATTTACTTGAAGATGTCACATTTGTTTTCATTTGTCATTGAAATTAAATTAAATACTCACATTTAATATTACGGAAGTTCTTTCACATATCTTTACAAACACTTGATTATTCAATGTTGGTGATCATCATTACATAAACATTAAAACGAAACTTGTTGCTGCTCAATGTTATGTTAAAATCATTTTATGGTGAACAAAGACACGAAATAGGTAGGTTTGTTTTGCTTTGGACGGTTTTTTCTATTTCACACACAAGTCTCAAAGTGAACGTAACCGGCAAAGTTGCAGCGGTATTCAGCTCAAAACTCCCTAGATTTCCTTCGTTCTCCATAAGTGATAAGTAAATACAAGAAATGCTCGTCTTTGTTTTTGTTTTTATCGACATAATCGATTGAAAAATCACTTTATGTCAGTGTCTTATTTACTGGGTAAACTCGGAGGAGCAGTGCACGACGGAAATTAAAGTGAGTTTTGGAGTAGTTGGTGAGTCGACAAATGTCAGCCAATTGATTGTTTTTGTGTTTCAGTCAGCAATTTTGTGCGATTCAATCGTGTTGTGAGTGAAGTTGACTGGATTTTTAAATAATTGTTTCAGAAAGGACGCGATAAAGCAGTAAAGGCAGCTGGACCGAAGTGTGATTGATACCATTCCAATCTTTGGATTTTTCAGAGTGCAGCTAGTTTGGTTTGTACCTGACGAGCAGGAAAGATGGTTTCGATTTCGGACGCAGAGAAACCGGAAGAAGTGGGAATAGAAGTAAAGAATGAGGTTATCGACATTTCGGAAGACACTGGACTTGGAGGTCCTGCTACAGACGTGGACGTTTTAGAGGAGAAGCCAGTTAAAACTGTGAAGGTGTTAACTGGAGGGTTGAAAGTTTACCGTGATGCCTTAGATGAGTTTAGTTCAAACCAGGATGAAGATGTGACAGTTTATCATGTCACTGAAAGGTGCCAGAAAGTGTCTTGCTACGTGGGTATTGATGAAGCTGGAAGAGGACCCGTTTTAGGTACGGCTTTGTATTTTAAGTTTTAGTTATTCATTGCATTCATTCATTGAATGGATTGGATAATGATGCAGGATTTTTTAGTAGTTGATTGTGCAACGTAAAATGTTTAATATTAGGTAATACGTATACATTTAATTTTATTCTTCTTAGGTTACATTTTGATTTGTTTTTCAGGTCCTATGGTGTATTCAATATTTGCATGTGTTGCGGATGAGGAGACCATAAATGATAAGAAGGGTAAAGGACAGTCGCTTGCCAAAATAGAAGAATGTCCGCCAGTGCTACTTGATAAAAATGATAAATTAAGTAAATTAAACGACTCCAAGCAGCTAACAGAAAAAGTCCGGGAGGAGATCTTTGACAAGTTTTCAGATTTGGAGTACATCGCATTTGGATTGAAAATCATTTCACCGTCTCAGATAGCTAATAAAAGTTATCGCAGGCAGAAATGCAGTTTGAATGACGTCTCCCATAATGCGGCTATTGAATTAATTCAGGGTTTAGTTGATCGGGGAATAAAAATTGAACGTGTGTACGTTGACACCGTTGGACCTATGGACAAATATCAGGTATGTTTTGGCTACTGAAAGTTGCTTGTCTTTGTTTTTTTTTGTGGCTTTATAATGCAATTTAATATGGACATTGGCTGGATTGTTCCGCTGTATATATTTTTGTAGACCAAGCTTGAACAAACTTTCCCAGACCTTCGATTCAAGGTTGACAAAAAAGCTGATGCCAAATACAAGCCTGTGAGTGCTGCCAGTGTGTGTGCAAAGGTAACGCGAGACGAAGCTGTGAAGAAATGGAAATTTCCACAAAATGAAGTCGTTGTCTTGGGCGGAGGATATGGAAGTGGATATCCTGCAGGTAAATAGCCAATGCCTGCAAACAGATGAAGCCTGCCTGTATAGAACAAGTACTAAAAGCACTATCGAAGTACCTAAAATATGTACACTCCATTTTAATCTTCTACAGATCCGGCAACGAAAAAATTCCTTAAGAAAAATGTAGATCCAGTTTTTGGGTTCCCAAATATTGTGCGAAACAGTTGGTCCACAGCCGCAGATTTACTCGAGAAGGGTGCAGTGAAAATTAAATGGTAAGACGTTGATTAATTATTGATTAATTTGATGCTTCTCCAAACTTGCTCCAGACATTCATTTAATGCTTAATTTTTTACATCAGGGAAAGCGATGAAACTGATGAAGTTTCGGCTCCGAAGATCTCAAAATATTTTGGGAAGAAAGCCTCGACCTCGGATGAAAGCGAAAGCGTGCCTGAAATTATGAGAAAGAAGTCCCAGTTTTTCTGCTACCGTGACCTAATGCAAACGTCGTCTATCTTTTAAGCATGGACAACTGACACTGACTCGACTGATCCTTTCAAATCAATTTAACTGGAAGCGTTTTGTAATGTTTTTGAACCCGTTCACCGTTCGTGCAGATTTTTTTCGGGTCTTAACTGTGTTTTTTAAGCGTATTGTTTCATGTCGTGGTTAATGGACAAGGGATTTGATTGCTCATCCTGAGAATGAAAATATATTCCATACAAGGCAATGTTTTACATTGAAAAAAATGCAACAATTTCCTAATAAAAGTCTACCGTACTATACCACACGCTAATCGGCACATTATGCATTACCATCTAAAGATTTTAAAAGTCAGGTAGAAGTTTATTACACTTCGTTTACCTTCGTGCATGGGCCTAAACATCATGGATTAAATTATAGCTTTCAAAATTACTAATTTCCTTCATTCCGACTGTATTTTTATGAGCACAATTTTCGCGAATCCTTGTTTTTTCGTTGAATCCATTTCCAACCCACGCCTGCTTACGAGCAACACCGGTGAGCATAGATAAAGGATAGTGGAGGCGGTAGATCAATGCCTCAAACTCTGCCTGCAGATTTCTCCGTTTGTTTTCATTCGCACATGTACTTGGACACTGAGATTGCAAACCATCATTTTAACCGAGCACTCGTTTGAAAGCACCCAATATTGGCCAATATTTAATTACTGGACGAAGTTGAAGTATAAGTTAAGGTAATTGTGATTTTAACTTAGGTACTCTATAACATTGATAATAACTAATTATTTTGTTTCGTTTATTATCATTTTTTTTATTATACATATTATCGTTTCGTTCAATTATCAGAGATTTATTTCTGTTTAATATGTTTAAAACATTTTTCTACCCTGATTTTATCAAAAACTGTTTCTTTTTACAGTTACCTGACGTTTGACCCGGAGGTGGTTATCTAGCTCTAGGACCGTCACTGCTGGTAAAAATTGAATCTCTTCAGTTATCTACTCGTTCACACCATCTCAACTTAAACGATTTAGTTTAATGATTGATTTAAATCGATGTAAATGTACTTGCAGGTGACAGTAGTTGGTTTCCAGTTAGTGTTGTAGCGATTTTGTCGGAGCAAAGTTGGGCATCATGGGGCGTTTAATTGGATTTCTTCTCAGATGTCAAAGTCCGGGATTTATGCGCTGTCAGAAACGTAAGTCATAAATTACTTAACTTCGTGGTCACATGGTTAAAAAAGCAAGAAAAAGATAATCAGTTATCATAGGGTTAACTATGATGATTCTTTAACCCTATCGAAACTGACTGAGTTTGCTTAATGTAACAAGCGAAGCTGAAGCTGCGAAGATTGATTGAAGGTTTGATTCATTCTGCTTTTATTGCCGACAGGGAATTTTAATATGCACAGTATTCGAGGGCCGTCACCTGAGCAAGTAGAAGCTGTACGTAAAGATATGTACAACGACCTGTGCCGAGAAAACTTGCGGTCTTTACTACAGTGTCCCATTCCTCCCGTAAATAATCCTGCGGTCAGGGCGAAACGGTCAATGATGTTTTCGGAGGAAAAACAAAATCAACTTAGAGCCGTTGGTCGAATAGAAAAGATAGAGATTCAGTACGAGGGATTGCCAGAAAATGCCACCTTAATGATGAACCGAGGAGTGTCTACGCCTTATGACTGTGCAAAGCGTATGTGGAGTTTTTATTACTGGAGGTATCTGGCGAAATAAACAATTTAATTTACATTTTAAATTCTGATTGATCTTTTTTTTAGATTTGAGTGGTACTCATGTCCAGAGAAGCGTTGTTGCACTGGTTAATGGAGAGTTATGGGACATGCATAGGCCGGTAGAAGATGCATGTAAACTAAAGCTGCTCCATATGAGAATGAAAGATGAAGATCCTTTCCACGTATGTGTATTTAACTATTGAATAATATATGTGTGTAAGGTTGATGGTTTTTCATACTTAAATGGCGAAATGAAAATTAACTAGATATTTCAATCGTGTACTTGCTCTGCCTATTTAGGTAAACAAAATATTCTGGAGAAGCTGTTCCTTTATGCTCGGTGCAGTCGCAGAGTCCGCATTACATGATCATATTTATGTTGAACTTCATAGTTTTCCCCCTGCAAATGGTAAGTAGTAGGTAGAGTATTTTAGATATATATTTCATACAATCATAGTCACTGCTGCAGTTGTAAGTTTCAACCAATGCTTGTCTAACTCTTGTAATCGTGTTTTATGTATTTTTAAAGTTCGCAGTGGAAGTTTTGTATATGATATCGATCTAAAGATAAAGGACTGGAAACCGAATTCAGTAAGCTGATGAACTTCTGTTATTGGCTATTGGTCATATTATTAAGTTCTATTAAAATACAGAAGGCCAAATATTTTATTGTAGGACGAAATGCGGGTTTTTAGCGCGGAAATGAAAAAATTGGCTATGAAAAACTTACCATTTGAAAGATTGCTGGTAGATCGAGAACTCGCTTTAGAGATGTTTGAGGATAACCAATACAAGAAATTACAAATACCCGAAATCGCTGCGAATTCTCCAGATGGGAAGACGGTGTGTTTGTATAGAATTGGTGACTTTGTGGATATAAGTAGAGGGCCAATGATGAGTACCACAGGATTGCTGGGTAGATGTACGATTACAGCCCTTCACCCTCTCCCGGAGGCGAAGTCCGTTAGTGACACGTTATATCGTTTGCAAGGTGTAGCTCTGCCGGCCGGTTTTCTTGTAAGAACATTCAGATTCCTTTAATCTTAGAAGCATCGTTATACAAACTGCAATTTCGTAATCAATTCCTGTTTTTTAGCTGAATTACTTCGCCTATAGTTTGATTGAAGAAAGGGGAAAGATGATAAATGCGGCCAGAATACCAGGATCCGTTTATGAATCTACTAGAACTGACAAATCAGAAAAAGCACATGATAACCAGCGTCCTCAGCAAATCGCAGCAGTGGGATAACTACTCACGCCAAGGACGAACTCAAGCTTTATTAAGTCATATTTTGTAATTACCACGTATCACAGCAAGTATTTGTATTATTAGAGCACGAATACTGCTGTGTTGAATAATAAAATATACCTAGTTGCTTGTTATCTTCTACAGTGTATTTGATGTTGGATGTCATAGATCTATTTACCGTAAAACGCAATTTCTATAAGATTCGAGACCCTCCCCAAATTCAATCAAAGCCATTCCCAACGTATTCGTGTAAAAGAGAATAGATTTGTCCATGTCAGCCACGGTCAGGACTAAATGATCGACAGATTTTACCTGAAATTATATGTTTTAGGTTCAACAGTAAGCTTTATAGTTTGGTGCATACATGCTGCAAACTGCTTGGTATTAAGACTTTTTGAACCTACCTGACATTCCTTCAACTTCTTGTCAACACTCATTGTGGGAACTCTAACAAGAGATTTGCTTCGAACAAGTAATTGACCCAGACCAAAATATCGACAGGTTAGTTAGAGCTCTACTCATTCCACGACGGCTCCGTAAAATATGTATGTAAATGTATTACATCTTATTTGACCGTTTTTGAGTTTTGTACGTAGAACAAACCCAGACGAGGGGCAGAAAAACCCAGTATTTTGTGTTATATTGATTGTGAGGATTGAGAAACAAGCTGATACATAGAATTGTTTCAAATGCGTCTCGTCCACGGTTAAACTACAAGTGACATTCTATTATCTTATCTCTCTTTTATCTACATGTATTGTTATCAAGCGCGGGTGGACAGTTGTTAGTAGCCGTATTTAGACAAATCAATTACCTAAGCAAACTTTCCAATCTTAAATGCTTCTAAAAAAGTTATCGAAACTCAAGTTATAGCAATACGCATAAAAATATAGAAAAATGCGTATAAAATCTCGAGATCCCACCCTACCTTCCAAAGATGAATTTATACATGTATTTACATAAAATGTATGTATACGGGTCAAGACTGGGAAACGGGGAGGAATGTCAAAAGTAATTGCTTCTTTAATTGCATTACGAAAACTTACTAGCATTTTATTGTTCGATGAAGCGTATTATAGATATTTAATTTGTAACTAGTAACTAACCATATTGATCCCAGAAAATGCCTTCCACGTAAAAACTAACGAAAGTTTGGCATGCTTGCTACTCTAAAAATGCATTCTTGCTTGCTACTCCGAAAGTGTTTCGAAAACATCCAATAATCGCGTTAACTCATTTACCGCAAGCGGAATAGATTTAAATTGTATTTTCTCATTTTCAATAGTATGGGCATCTTCGACTTCCACAGGGGATTCTTTCGGAATGAAGGTTCGAATTTTCTTGAAGCTCTCCAAGAAAGTGTCCAACGCTGTCTTCCAGCGAAGAACTTTTTCTCCACTTTTATCACTGAAGATTTTTTTCTTCGTTGCTTCGTCCCACGTTCCCTAAACATAACAGAGCACGACAATGCACAAACCAAGTACATTATTACCTACGTCATATTACAAAGGCTGTTTAACAGTGTCTGGCAAACGTAAATCTGCATAAATGACTAACCATAGACTTTAATTCCAGAATGGCATTCAAACATTTGTTATTTGCAGCTTGTAAGCCATCCGCTAGATTCCCAATGACCTCATTAGCAGTCTCTTTGGATCCAACAATTTCCTCTTTCTTAGCAATGGTTTCCTACAATTTTACAGAAAAAAAAAACTAATCACTCATATTTACTGTCAAGGTTAAAAAATTTCGGAGTTAGTATACCAGTTAAATTACAAGCTGTATTACAACGTATTGCGAATCAGTTAGACAGGTACACATTTAATGACTAATTTAATTAAAGTAAGTATCCACCTGAGCAACATTGTTATCCAATATAAGGTCCCGTACCACGTCAAGCAGTTCTAAGAAATCTTCATCGGATCGGTGCGAATGGGCGGGTAAAGGTAACGATTCCGCTTCTTGAAACAAAAGGTTTGGATCGTTCAGAAGATTTGGGTCTTCATCTTCCTGTGCGAATAAATTACACAATACAAACATTTAGCTAACTCTTCTATTAGAAATTGTGGAAGTTCAAGATACCTTAACATATATTATGTAACTCTTATTAATTATTAAAGCTTCCAAAAATCTTTTTAATGTTTTATTAAGCGCAGCCACAGTCGAAGTCTTACCCACGACCGGTCATCCTCCAGCGATGGACCATTCGACATAATAGCGACAGATCCGAAAAACGCTATTAGTTATTTTTAATCAGAACTTTTTTTAGCAAACTAACAAAACACAGCAAACAGCTCAAATCAACGAAAAGCAATCGGCTCTATCAAAACTTTTTAAAAAACAGCAGTATCTACGTTTACTATTAACTACTGACGGTTAGACATTACTCACCTAGTCACTAGCTGTTAATTTTAATTTGTTAATCGCACACAAAAGGATGTGATTTTATATAAGCTTCCTTTATTTTTCCACTGACAGTTTCTGATCGGTTCTTCTTCCCTTTCACCTTTGTTTGGCAAACAGAAAACTGTCATTCCGCCAAAAGCATCGAAAAAAGGCAACTACTAAGGAACCGACTCGAACCTACATTCTACCCGACACGAACCTACATTCTACCCGACACGAACCTACATTCTACCCAGAGAGTAGACAATTATAACCTAGAGTAT
>JAHZMW010003695.1:0-11242 GCA_027743745.1 Alloscopus bannaensis | reverse complement strand
GCCACACAACGCAAAGATTCCGTGGGTGCTAAAATTAGGAGAGCGCACCCTTAGTATTTTTACATCATGTGGATTATCGACATTGACTTTGTATGCAAATATAAAGGGCTTCAGTCTGACAGTTGAAACATTTGTATGCAATTGTAAGGAAACCTAATTTGTGTTTCCACAGTGTAACTGTAATTTCTTGTTTTTTTTGTTGCATAGGCGACATGCTTGTCGAAAGCCATCAACAGCCAGGAAAGCCCTGTGAAGGAGAAACATGTCAGAAGTAAGTTACCACTATTTGTTTTTCTAATAATAGTGCGACAACTCAATTACACAATTCAAAGGAAGCGTTTACCGCTGAACCAGGTGTGGGCCCTTCCTATTTGCCTTTGCTAATTGTATTCATTTGCTCATCTTTTGTATGATTACAGGTGCAATTATCGGCACTTACCAAGAAAGGGGCGCATCAACCTTCTGGGACTGCGTCTTCCGATTGCCTCTAAAAGAGAACCCCGTTGTCTGTTGGAAGTTTTGCTTTGTACTCCACAAAGTGCTGAGAGAAGGTCACGGCAATGTTCTCAAAGACTCACAAAAGTATCGGATGATGGTACAAGAGCACGGTCGGTTTTGGGTAAGAAGTTATGGTCGTTTGTTGTGAAACTTTATTCAAGTTTCGACATCTGCTGCGGTTTTTTTTGTATGAGGAAAAGAATGACTTGAGAGAACATGTGCAATTTTAGGGGCATCTCAAACCGGGATATGGGACTTTAGTGAAGTTGTACTGTGACCTTCTCAAGATCAAATTGAACTTTCACGTTAGAAACTCGCGTGTCCCAGGAAACTTGGAGATGACGGATGACGAGTTGTCACAATGTGCTAACGATAATGAAGATGCATAGTACGTGAAGATTTTTGTAGAACTTGAAGCAAACTTTTGTCTGATTTTAAGAAAAGTCACGGAGCTTTTTAATTCACGTCCTGCTCTCTCTCTCTCCTTCTGTAATGTAGTTTCCAGCTGTCCGTGGAAATGTTTGACTATCTCGATGCTATACTCGAGTTACAGCATGAGAGTAAGTCATGACGAGGCATAACTATGAGATTATGGAAGAAGCTTCGTAAATTCTACTTTGATAACACACGAAAATTGAATGCGTGTCTAATGATTGTTTCTTCTTGTGCAGTTTTTAAAACAATGGATACATCAAGGTCCAACTCAATGATGTACTCGGGACAGTGCAGACTCACCCCATTGATTCCGTGCATTCAAGACTCAATGCTGCTTTACGACTACACCACCAAAATCCTTTTCCACCTGCACTCAAGTAACTTTGTGATACATCATGTTACTCAGGATGCAGACTTCTTCCGTAGATTTGCAAACTAAAGAATTCTGTTGATTCTACACAGAACTCGCTCCGGATCTTCTGGAAGGCCATCGTCAGCGGTTTTACAAAGTGTTTGATGGTCTCAAACAGTTCTACGAGAAAACTATGAGTCTTCAGTATTTCAAAAACTTAATAGCCATTCAGCTGCTGCCTAATGTAAGACAATTATTGGTCGTAGTAATTGGCTACCACCAGTAGTAATACATTTGGGAAAGCTCTGGTTTATGTATTATTTGGTTTGGGCATTGTGATTACAGAACCCACCCAATTTTCTCCTGCCGACCGATATGGACAACTATAAAACGAGGAAAGTGACAGTATATTCCTCCATGGATGATACACAGAGTGAGGCGAATAGTGATTCCTTCTCAGATTTCCACTTAGTTGATCTCCAAGAGTCAAATGGATCGCACTCACCGGACGCTGCGGCCATAGCCAAGTATGTCGTTTGCCTTTATTTGTCACAGAGATTATGTCGAAGCTTGTGGTTCAGTGGACATTACTGTGTTTCAACAGAGACAAACGAATAAAGGAGCTGGAGGAGGAAATTGAAAGACTTAAGGCTCAACTGGAACGTATCAAAGAAGATGCCAAGGTTAGAATACATCAGCTTCGATTTGAGATCCAGGAGTTGAATGCGCAGTTGGCTGAAAAGGTAAGTACTTTATAGGTTCTATGACACTTATTGAGTAAATTTGGGCAACAGGTAATCTTGATTTTTTATTAGATATCTATGCTAACTGAAAGGGAAAAGCGAATTGAAGAGCTCCTCAAACATGAGTGCAAAATACCGAATGACGTGGCCCTCAGAGTGGACACTGCGGAAAGTGAGTGCATCGAATTGTAGTGAGGTTGACGGAAAATAGGACGACGGAGTTTAGAAATTGTACACAAAGTGTATTTTCGCCAGAATAAGAAGGGGTTTCCGATTACTTCAAATTAACTAGCTTTTTCCCTTGACTGATGCGGTGGTCAATCAGATCAGAAAGCTGTATGTAGACAGAGTTTTGGGGTGTCTTGCCATATTATGCTTTCTCACCAGTTTGTTGATATTCAATACTTTTGGAAATTTGGCGCTGCATCAGTTACGCCATATGTTTAGGGACGCAATGTCTGCCTCTTGAGTTAAGGTGGGCGGAACTGTGTGGAAGTACTACTCACTGTATCAGTCAAAATATATATTTTTATATTACTAGTTCCACAGCCACTAACCTCACGGAAGCGCTCACACATACGTACGGCCGATTTGAAAGTTTGACTATATGTTATTTAATAAATCTACCGAATCCCTTTTTGTGAAATTGTGGCAGGACGATGTTTACCCACAGCACGACTTACCTTTTCGAAAGAAATAATTAATTTTTGCACTCAAGCCGTAATATTACTAAAATTTTTACTACACGCCATTCGAGTCGTTGCATTAAGTCATCTCGTCGAATATGAAGTAGGCTCGTTCCATTTTTCGTCACCCTACAATTATTTTAACAATGCCAGTTGAAGTACATAGTTGTAATGTGAATGCCGTGTTGAAACATACAGAAAGTTCTAAGGCTTGGGAGGATAAGTTTGGAAAAATGAAGGGCCTTTACACCAACTTGAGAGAGGAGCATATAGATGTGCTGAGAAAGGTTTGTTGAAGATGTTTCTATGAACAAACGTCTAAAAACCGCCATTCAAAAACACAAATTTAGAGGTTGATTTGTTACAGAAAGGGGCTCGCGATAAGGAATTGGTTGAGCTCAAAAAAGTGATTGACGGACAGACTGAAATGGGAGCTTTGATTGAGGTAATAATTTTTAGAAGCAAGTTTTGTAGCCATATTTTTGAGCAAGGATTTAACTTTATTGTGACATGTCTGCCCAGGATTTGAGAAAGGAGAAGGAGGAAGTCGAATCAGCTTTACACAAGCAGCTACATGCGAAACAAGTTGAGTGCGAGCAATTGGAGTCCACACTGATAGATTTAAGGACAGAAGTGTCGGTAAGTTTGGGGGCTTTTGTGTTTTTACTCAAGAACTACTGGCCTTGGATATGAACGTATTTTTGAATTTTATAGGATGTAGAAGCATCAAAATCCGATCTTGAACGAAGCCTGACATCTGAACTTGATCATCTGAAGGCGGAACTGAAACAACTTCACTCTGTAAATTTGAACATTGAGTCGTCGAAACAGGTAATTTTTACAGCTCCGTTCTGATCCGTTCCGGTAATTACTAATGATAGTGTTTTTGACCTGCAGGACCTGAGTGCGCAACTTGAAGAGGCGAACAGAAAATTTCAAGACCTATCCAAAGACCTTATGAGTGCCAGGTCGGCTAATGACGCTTTCCAAGCGCAAATCGGAAGCCTTCAAAGTCAAATGAATGACAACATGAGGAACATGGAAAGCGAGAGCGTGCAAAGATATAACGAGCTGCTAAGTAAGAGTCTAGAAACTTGAACGTTGTGAATGCTGAAAATACTGTTTTTAGTCAACTCTGGCCGATAAAAGTTTTGTAATGTAATCTTCGTTATAACGTCTCTTTTTCTTACGTTTTGATTTAGATGCCTGTATCGACAAAGGTCAGGCGATAATCAAGAAGCACGTCGAGGATTTGGAGCACCCTATACTGACTGGTGGAAGCGGGGCGTTGGATACGTTTGTGATGTCGTGCCATGAAACTGAAAAATTTATCCAGGATTTGGAAGCGGCCACTAGGAAGGGCTATGCGACATTTGGTGGACTGAAAAGCATACTGGAACAAGTTCCACTTTTTACCAGTCATGTAGGGAGTCTGTTGATTCACGGGGGAGCTACTTCCCAAACTTCCGCAGACATTCAGAAGGGAGACGGTAACAGCTAAAAGACTTTGTAGCACGAGTAATTGTGCGCTAAAATGGCGTTCGAAAGCTGCGTCAGCTTTTATCTGTCGTTTCTAATTGCACGATTGTGTTGTTGTTCTTTTGAGCAGAAATGTTAGACGATTGTCGGAATTTGGGTGGTTCTGTACTAACTTTGTTTGGTTGTATAAAGCAACGTCAGTCTGACAGCGCTGTAAGTTAATTGTTTACAGCGTTATGTACTAAAATTTGGGACGTCGTTCCAGATACATGTCAATTAACTAATGCATTACGACTTGTTTAGTTGAATTCGTCGTACGAGGATGTCCGACAGAAGCTGATTTCGTTGCTTGGAACTGCAAGGACTCTTGGAACAACCTTTAGCGGAAAAACGGATGCTGCGGGCATGCTGGAGAACGAGTTACTCGCCATGGAGCGGGCAATTGATGAGGCTTCCAAGAAAATGGCAACTGTTGGTCCAAAGGGCTAAACATTTGCAGACAGAAATTGTCGCACAAGGAAAGGTACGCAGGTTCACTTAATTGTGAATTTATTATTTCACAAATTTTATTATTGACAATGTCATGTTTCGTGTAACATTTGTTGTTGTAATTATACTTCTCAGGGTTCTGCATCATCACAAGAGTTTTATAAACGTAATCACCAATGGACTGAAGGTCTCATTTCAGCCGCAAAAGCAGTTGGAAGTGGAGCGAAATTTCTTCTGTGAGTTCTTTGAAATGCTGACTACATAGGCGATAATTTTGTAGAAACGATTAGTAAAATGTGGATTTTTAAAAATGCAGTGAGTGCGCCGACAAAACTATCACAAATCCTGGAGGAGGCTTTGAGCTTTTAATAGCATCTTCTCAGGATATTGCTGCGAGCACCATTCAATTGGTCGTCGCTAGTCAGGTGCGAGCGGAGAGAAGTTCAGAGAATCTTGCCTTGCTGAAGAATGCCTCGACTGGAGTGAAAACGGCCACTGCTAATGTTGTCGCAACTGCGAAGGACTGCGCTCAACTTATCGAGGAATCAGGTAACCGGTTAAACACTCCCACCCGAACTTTGTTGAAACTACCAGGCTTTGTGAATTAACAGTATTACTCACAATTTCCGTTTCAATTCCAGATGAGATGGACGTGACGAAGCTCTCCACTCACAACGCAAAGCGACTCGAGTTGGAGACGCAAGCAGAAGTATTACGACTTGAAACCGACTTGGAGAAGATGAGGATGAAACTGTCAGCTTTACGTCAACACCACTACCACAATTCCGATAGTTAGAAGTCTCAACACAAACAGCCTCGTTAACAATACTATTGTTACTCCGTCACTGTGTTAATATATATCATTCACTTTGTAACTTGCAGTTATCCAAAATGCATGGTAATATTCTGATGCTTGTCTTTTTATTAATCATGTCACATCCCTCCACCTCCTGTGGTCACGTCGAAAATCTGATTTACCAGAATATGATATACAATACACGTATAATAATGTTCTTCATACCCAATTTTTACCTTTTCAAGTCAATATTTATATACAAACGTATCGGATGGGTTTTTGCATGTGCTTTGTTACGAACCTTGTCATTTTTTTTTGCAAGGCTAGTGTCTGTATCTAATCAAAACCTGTCGTTTACAATGTTCCTAGTTCCTGCTTACAAATGAGCTAAATGCAGGTAGTAATATGTCTTGATACAACTTTTCGATTATTTTTATTCTCAACTGGATGTCAGCGTGAGCAGAAGGCTTTCCAATGAGCGTAATAATTTTAGTTTCCGAAGCTATTGATACGTGGCTTGCAATAGATATCACTGTCAATTTACAAAGGATGTATTTCTTCAATGTGTAAGTATAAATTTGTACGCTTACGTAACGTATTTATATACATAAATGGTCGCGCAGTTTCTTACTCGTTTTGCCAAATGAGAATACTATAAAAATGATTTGTAACATTTGTTTAAACAACTGACTTTTTTGTTTGTACGCAAGTTTTTTTTAGAATGTAGACACAATAATAATAATAATCTACTGCATAATATTATTATAACGTAAATGGTGTAGGCGTACCTAACACACATCTTTACTCAAGGATGACTCTCTCTTGTGCCTCTGTTTAACACTAGTGAACGAACGATTTTAAATTTCATAATGGCCGTTTATCTGTAAATCGGCACGCGACGAGTGGACTCTACTTCGAATACTACGAGTTTCCATGGAAGAGTTGAAGAGGATGGACCATATATATTGTATTCTTATTGTTACGGTTTTTGTGCGTGATGAATGAACGCGTGCTTTAGCTCATGTATTATTTCTTTCCGTGTTTCAATCAATACATTACATTAGTTTAGTGCATGACTATCTTCAGGGACCTCAGTGTCCATGAGGCTAACAACTAAAAACTTAGATGAGACGAATGGTACTCAGTTTTTTCAATAAATCGCAAAGTGAATTACTTCATACGTGTGGATGTTTAATCATTGTCGCAAAATGAGTTTGAAACTACAAAAAAAAACCACCAGCATGTATTTGGGTTGCTTAGCAGTAGGATTTCATATATTTCAGAAGCATCTCTGCATCTTGTTTCATTTGTGCAGGAAGTCAAGTCAATTCGGTATTCATAATAATGATAAAGGGAATGGGTCGAGTTAGGAATCCGAACCTTGCGTCGTTTTGGAAGATGTGACCGGTTTATGGTGTGACAAAAAGTGGTTTTCGGTAAATTTCCGTTCTTCTGGTTAGTATGTGTCTACATTCATATAATGCATGAAAGCGAAGATCCATCTCTTTAAGCATAAGCATTGGTATATCCAGTTCCAGTTTAGATATTCTTGCATCACGTAGATAAAACACGAGAAGAAGAGCAAAGCACAATCAGTTCCATCCAGGATTGTCTTGTGTTTTAAACCAAATCAGCTATACAGTGGTTCTCTCTCTTCACAAAAAAGTTTAATTGATCTTTAAACAGCGTCTCTACATTACACTTCGTACGTCGAGGACAAACGTTTTACAAGAATCTAGTCAGGCCATCGAGAAGATTCCTGCAAGAATTTCCATCTTCCTTACTCACTCAATTTCTGGCTAACCTTGACTAGTTTGAAAAAAAAACCAGATGAGTAGAGGTCATGCAAATGGACACTCTCTGGTGATCTCTCCTCTTGTGTTTTAACGTGAATGCATCTTGAAGCCTCGGCCTATCTACACACCTTTATCCACAACCAATCAGATCGAGAGGAGTTGTCTTAAGACTTGACAATGCGAACAAGTTCCTCGGTTGTGTGGTGATCCTGGTGATGGGTCACATTTATTTTGTAAAAAAAATCTGGCATTTCTTTATATAACGTAAACTGGATAAACCATGGCATTTGATAGGACCATCATCTTGTGGTTTGTCTGACGCATGCAACTAATTTCTTTAAAATATTCCGTCTTGCCGATCGATTCTACGACATAGTATATATATTTGTAATCGTTATATAACACAGCCCAACATGTATGCAAGGTACTTCTAACCGCTTGAGGCCTTATAAATGAAGTTGTTTACGGATTCTGTTGACGATCCTTACAACGATAACATAATACTGCCAAGCATGCAAAGAGAACTGGTCATTGGTTGGTAACAATTGATGGTCACCTGCAAACGACCATGATAAGCAAACTGGAAACTCATGAGCTTATACAAGGAACAAAATCGTCATTGGAGTCAGTTCGAGATTTAATATCGCCGCGATTACTTGCGAGAGTCTCATAAAGCTTTGTTCTCATAAGATTTTGTATCACTCATATTCAATCAACCAGTTCATTTTTTGCACGTAGCCAACACGTTCTTTGAAGCAAGTTGTGTGATAATGGTGAGTACAGCTACAAGACGACGATTTGTCAAAATCTTACGCAATTTGTGCATCATATAATTGGGTGTTTAAAATTTGTTTTTTTAGAGCCCAACCCAAACTCATTTACTTGGAACAACTTACACGGACAAGGGTGAGAAGGTAAGTCTTCGCAAACTCTAACTTGGATTTAAAGGGGAAATCAAGTAGAGACTTTAAAGCAATACTCGCGAGTGTTTTTGACCCTGTATTGAGACTTGGAATTCTAGTGGAAAAGTAAAAGTGTCCATTAAGGTGTCACTGGGGCATTGTGAACCTTACTGGAGGAGAGTTGACTATTAGTTTTAATTGAATGCGTCGAGTTTGTGCTTTATTGGAGATTGATTACTAGAGAGACCCTTCTAAGTATTAATGTTTGTGATATAGGCGTAACAATATGCTTGTGTTTTTTTTTTGTTTTAACAGCCGGAGCATGGAAGATTCAACCGCTTTGATCACCTAACCCTTTGGGTTGGAAATGCCAAACAGGTAAAAACATCTGAACAAAGGTTTTCCTATGAACACATTTCTGTCGTTCGTTTTGGTCTACTTACGGTTCACACAGACAATAAATAATATGAAAAATCGCATTTTTTCTCAATGCGCAATAAACCGTAGAAATCTTCCGCGCCACGTGTTGTTCTCATAGCTCATCTTGTGCGTAATGAAATTTGCAGGCAGCCTCCTTCTACTGCACTCGAATGGGCTTCGAGCCGGTGGCGTATCGCGGACTTGAAACAGGTTCTCGACAAGTGGCCGCACATGTTGTCAGGCAAAACCAGGTAAGATCGTCAGAGACAACTCATGACATGTTAGTAAAAACTGAAGTAGACATAATTTGCATAATATTGTTGGCTTAATAGCCATATTGTGAAACAGAATCGTAGTTGTTTAAATACGTAAAAATTTATCATTTCTGCTACTGAGGCGCAGCGGGGTGCAATAATACATCGATTAGTAGCGTATTTTCGATAGCATGTACATACTAACTACATATTATACCGACATCAAATTGAAGGCCATCCGTCAAATCAGAAATGATATCTCATTTCAGCAACGTGATATTTGGGTTGGTAAAACTGCTTAAAACAGCGTATCTGGACATATACGAACATATAACTTTACTCATAATTTATGTTGATACACTAAAACCATTACACCGATGTCCTCCTATGTATATCTCCATGACAATGACATGCAAAAGTTACTGTCTTCTTTGACAGATCGTCCTTGTGCTGGTGTCAGCGTACGAGCCATACAACCGGGAAATGGGGGATCACTTAGTGAAGCACGGTGATGGTGTCAAGGATATTGCATTCAGCGTCGAAGACTTGGAGAACATTGTTGCTGTAATTCCCTCTTGTATTTTTAATATCCCGCTTTTCAAATATTCATCATTTACATTCTCTCGCAAATTCTGGAGGAGTTCGAGTAGTACAACGTGCTCCACAAAAATATATGATTCGTACCTAATAACTTTTTGCATTCATCTCGTTTCTTACAGAAAGCGAAGGAGAGAGGAGCAAAGGTGGTGAAGGATATTTGGGAGGAAAAGGATGAGAATGGAAGCGTTCGCTTTGCTGTTATCCAAACGGTACAATCTTTCGTATTTTTAGTTTATACACACTTACTAATTTCGTCGCTCTTTTGTATATAACAACTACCGTTTTTTGGACTGGAAGAAAGCCGAGTTCGGCTTTCATCTAAATATTTTATGATAACGGATTGTTATATGAAGTAGTACGTCATATTAAGTACAGCTTTCTCCTTTACATAGTACGGAGATACGACTCACACCTTCATTGAGAGAGGAAACTATCAGGGAGTCTTTCTTCCGGGATACGGCAAGCCTGTGTTCGAAGATCCTCTTCTGCCAAAGCTGTACGTTTTCGTATACTTTGTCTTTATGAGAATATTCCTGAAACATACTACGCATCTCGTTTACCATTCATTGAGCGTACGGTTTTTTTTGCGTTTCTGGCTTGAATGCTTTTTTCTCTTTCTAATTACGATGCACTATGCTCCTCTCTGATTTCCAGACCTGTTGCAAATCTGAGATTTATTGATCACGTTGTTGGAAATCAGCCCGATTTGCAAATGGAGGACGTGGCGAAATGGTAAGGGAACGAAGCAGATAATATTTTTTTGCCTTTGCATTACTTCAAATTTCCGATTATTACTTCGAAGCATTTTGTAGTAGCCACACAGCAGCGGTAGAATTTATACGGCGTTCTTGAAACTTATCAGGTTTTCCGCTTTCTCCAACTTTTTCCTTTCCAAAAACTTTTTTTTCGAAGGAAGCCCTCTTTCAGCTTGACTTCAAAGAGCTTTCCAAATCCCCATTGAGTCCCTTTATCATGAAATGAAGCCTGTTTCCTTCATTTCTCCATTGTCAGTACGGGAAATATGGGCATTTTGCAAACTGCGCACATACAACACATTTCTATTTCTCAAATTTACGTTTTCTCCATTCCTCCACTGAACAGCATGCTTCACAAGCGAATAGTAGTATGCTGCAGTATTTGCCCAAAAGCCAAACGTATTCTCACTCGAACCTTGTATTAAATATCAAATTTCACATCTTTGTTCGACATTGTCTAGACTACAACTTTGCACACAAAAGTCAATGAATTTCCCGAAGTCGATTCTATTACACTATACAAATAATAGGAAATTTAAATATATTAGTATGCTCATCGATTATTCCTAATGAACACTGGGAAAAGGTAATTTGGAACACGCACGTTGGCGGTGTGGTGGTAGGTAGCGGTCTACTGTCTCGCCACTTTTATGCCCTTTTGTCGACATTTTGGCTTTGTTAAAATTTCCTACGGCTTAACGTAACGAACATATGCTAATTGTAAGTAGGCCGCTTATCAAGCCTCACAAAAGCATATTATTTGATACATTTTACTTGCTTTTGTCTCCCACTTTTATTTCTCAGGCGAGTTTCTTTATTTGTGGAAAACTTCCACTGTACTTTTCCATCAGATTCACTCTAAAAGATCATTATTGTCTGGAAAAAGTACGTCTTATTTCTGCAAAAAAAGGGAAAAACATTCGTAGGCTCATCAATGTATGTCCGTAAAACTTCTAGTTCTGGCAGGTCTCTAATTATGGCAGGTCTCTAGTTATGGCAGGGGGTCCGAGTGGGAAAATTGAAATTTTGGCAGGTCT
>JAHZMW010003694.1:0-23399 GCA_027743745.1 Alloscopus bannaensis | reverse complement strand
TTAGGCTGGGTACGCAAGACAAAGTGGTCAAAACCTTTGAAAATGAACGGGACGAACGATTTCAAGTTAATATTCGTATACAATTCTCTCTTTTTTTTGCAAAAGGGTACGGTTATAGTGGACCTTACCCCAACACAGAATACTCAAACCCAGTCGCGGCATCAGTCGACCCTCCAACACACATCAGTGGGGGTCTCAATGGAAATTCTTATAACATTGTCGGAGGCACTTCCAACTTGGATGCTGCTGACACAGCGAATCTCATCAGAAACACGTATGATTCAAAGGAGAATGAAATTATAGCACAACCCTTTGGCACTTTTGGCACTTCAGGAGACGGAGCTCTGCTGCTGAGTGACAGCAGCGGAGGTAGCGAACCCATCGCGGATGTAATCCACACAGTTCCTTCCCCCGTGACGAGAGGAACCGATGGCTCATTTGAGTCCAAGGTTGATGCTGCAACAGGAAATTTTGATTTGAATCTAAACTACAATTCAGATCTGCCAGTTCCATTTAGAAGGAGCTTTGTCGGAGGCGAGCACAGCACTGACGGAATTGGACATCGAAAGCGAAAGAGAATCAGTAGCAAGTACAGGGCGCCCTCATCATCATCGTCAGAACCCCTTCAAAGCCAATCTGAGCAGAAGCCCGAGACGGTTTACCCTAGTTCAGTTGAAATTGAGCAAACATCAGTGAAGTCAAAGCCTCCAGAATTCGTGGAGTTTATGAACTTTTAGATGCATTACGATTAAAATGTTACGTGGTATGGATTAACTTAACATGTTATCTAATTTTCAAAATCAAAACAGCGTCGATTTTTATTATTTTGTATATAAATTACATATAAATTCTGTTACGGTTCACCAGGCAAGCGTGAATGAGCTCTCTCCAAATAATCGCATTAAGCTGCACTAACATAATAAAAAATTGAGATTGACATGCAGACATATAAATAAGTATATTGACAGAGATGCATACATTATAAAACCAAGCGTGCATAATATACCTTACATATTTCAGTAACAAAACGGTATGTACAACTTTCATAAAAGGAACGCGTGACAAATATAATAAAATATCACAAATCAAATCTTTTATGGCTTATTGGTTATGGTATGGCAGCTTCTTCCTATTAATTCGCAGTGCTTTTTTTCCACAAATGGATCACAGCATGAAAAAATCAAAACCAGGTTCATCTATCGCTTGTATATAAACAAAAATATGGCTTTGCAACAAAGTACATATATATAGTCTTGTACATGTATTTGATTTTATCTATTAAATTGAATAAGTTGATCTTTTAGCTGGGTTCAGTCAAGCATTTGGTGGCCTCCTCAGGCTCTTCCGCGTAGCCAGCCTCGATGTCCCCAACCGTTGTGGACGTTACAGCTGATGACGATTTGGAATTAGCTCCGCCCCTAAAATACTCTCTAATCTCTCTAATTGTCTTTCCCTTAGTTTCGGGAACAAATACGGCGACAAACAGGAGTCCAATCAGTGCAATGCCAGCGTACATCCAGAATATCCCGTAAATGTTAATCTCGTAACGAAGAATGGGGAAGGATTTTGTCACAAGAAAGACACAAAACCAACTGTACGCAATTCCTAATGGGTTCATTATCTGGCGAATTTCTTCGGGCAGGATTTCAGAGACAATAAGCCAGGTAATGGGACCAAGTCCAATAGCAAATCCAAACATGTACATAATGAGGGCAGCCAATGGAGTCCACGATAAAGATGGATACTCCGTTCCAAAGTAAAAGTAGAAACCCAGGATGCACCCAGCAAGGGAGATAAGACCAGTAGACAACAGCAAAAGAACTCGGCGCCCAGCGCGTTCCACAATCAGCGTTGAGGAGAATGAGGCCAACACTTGTGTTGACGCAAGGATAATTGTCGGAATATGGGGATTTAACGAGGATTCGCCAGATGCTTGCTTGAAGATTGACAGGGCGTAGAACGTGACTCCGTTGATTCCTTCATAAAGCAAATGAGCCATTCAGTAAAACTCTGGTTGTAATGTGGTTGTAAAAAGGTGACTATCCTTTAAACGTCATCTTACCAGTCAATTGTTGGAAGGATAGTATTCCAAGTGCGACAGCGGAAGCTTTGATCATAGACCCATCCAATCTCTGCTTACGCACCCCAACCAGTTGAGACTTTTTCCTCAGTTCAGTCAGGTCCCATGTGTCACGGACCTCGCGAAGCTTGGCAGATGCGGCTTGGGATCCCAAAAGCTTCTCCAAGACCTCGTACGCATCATCCGTTCTATCTTTGGAGACAAGATAGGAGGGTGTGTCAGGTGCCAAAAGAAGGAGTACCACACTTGGACCAGCTATAGCGCAACATGTCAAAGCCAATACCCTCCAAGCCAGGAAGCTCCCAAGGACAAAGGAGATCAGTATTCCGGTCAGCATCAAAAACTGTTCGAAAAAACAGACGAGGAGAATATAAGCACATGTGTCAATCACAAATGACGGACTTACTGTGATCACTCCATAGTTTCTAATAAAGTTCGTGCTCCTACAAAGCTGTCATCGCTTGTCACTCACAGAGCTCAATTACTTGGATCATGACAAAACAGATAACCTCGCAATTTTCCTTGTCTTCATGACCATGTGACTGTGTGCATTCAAATTCACTATCAGGGCTTCGGCGTGGCCAAGTGGAATTTATGAGTGCATAATCCGCAGGCAATAATGTCCTAGATTCAATCTCTATTCCTGTACGGCTTTGTGCGATTAATTTCGCAACTTTTATTCCAGGCTGAATTCGTTGCACTCACTTGAGGAGATAACACTAGGAAACACGTGCATGCTTAGTCAATGGCCTGTCACTGTCACAGAGCTCACAGCAATGCTGATTTAATAACTGGTCATGATTGCGCATTTTAAGCATCTGTTCGCTTATCTTACTCAAACATCCGACTTCCATAGAAGGAAACCAAAGTTCCAAGAACTTGAGTGAGGCAATAACTACGGATATTGGTCCATGCAATCTCGTGATTCTACCAAATGTACTGCACAGACATACGGCCGCCAACCGACTGGCCGTTTTTTGGTTAGATCTCAACTATGAAAGTAGTAAGCGCTTGCATGAGCTCATGATGATGCTCGCATCTTTTTATAATCTCCTGGATGCACCTTGAACAATAATCATGGAGTGCAAACAGGTAAGCTACAGCTTTAAAAACGGCACAATCTATGGACAACCTCGTTTTAACTAATTAGCTCCTTCCTAACAAGTGAAGAAAATGTGATAAGAATCATGAATATTGGATGAAGTAGAAGACATGCTTTTTCAAAGCACTTTTACTGCAACTGTTGCAAGTGTTATGAGATGTGCAAATGCCTACTCATTCTGCGTCTTGCAAAAAGTCGAAATGATTGAATTATGTCATTAGTACCTGAGGAATGATTCCAAGCTTCCCCCGGAGTTCGGTAGACGCAACTTCAACTACAAACAGGGAGCAGCACGGTATTATGACTCCTGTTGCAAATCCACCTGAGAATATGAATTAGAAGGTCATTCAGCGAGGACAGACACTAAATGAAAACTTCAAGTTCAAAATAATAATAATAATAAGTTTGTTAGAATTGCAGCAGTAATTTCTTACCAAGGAATCTACCGACGAATATAAGCATCATGCTTTCCGCAAATCCAATCAAAGCCCATGCAATTAAATGGGAAGTGCATCCAAAGAATGCGATCGTTCTTCTTGCCCCAAAAAATCGCAAGGGAAGTAATACAAATATCGAGCCCATTAATGCTCCCAGTGGTCCTAGTCCACCTTCACATATAGTAATCCACAAATTAGTTTAATTCGAAGGAAACCGTAATTGATTTTCTTTTCAGAAAAATTATATTTCCAATACTTTAAAAAATTCGTATAAACACTAACCGATCCATGATTCATCATGTTTTGTCAACTCCTCAAAAGTCTCTGAATCTTCTTTCATAGACGGCAGAGCGGTGGAAGTGTATCCCAAAAAGTTTCCGCATGATATGCACAGATAGCATACTGACAGTACTGAGAAAAGCTGTTCCAAAAAAAAATCCATTAAATACATTTCACATTATGTGAAACAAAAAAAAACCTATTTTAAGTACAAAAGTTTGTTTTATTATATAAATACCTGATTAAATTTAGTAGAATCATGACTCAGTTTTACAGAATTTGTTAAAGTCATTTTGACCAGACTTTGTTGCTCATAAACTGTTAACAACACTTTGCGACACTCTGACGAGGATTGTGCCTTCGTGAAGGATAACTGCAAGTGAAGGGTAACAACTGCTTCACTCTTCTGCACTTCTCAGCTCTAATTTAAATTTAGGGATTATATCGCTCCGAGCTAAAAAATAATTGTAGACGAGTTGCTTGCTTTACGTAGAACTATTGGTAAAAAAGTTTCTGTAAAATTGTGCCAAAAGAGAACAATGACGTGCGCTTGGCGTTTTTCCTATGAATTCCTCATGTACATGAAGACATCCATGCTTGTTGTAGCGCCACGTTAATTTGGGGAGCTCTTCGCAAATTATACCCTTCTTTACTCACGCCACGTCAGTTTCTTTCTGGGAGGATGATTGCTGAAGACGTGAAAGGTAAGGATAGAACGTGGAAGGTAGGTTGCCAGTAATTGCTGTGTTTCGGTTAGGCTGATTTTCCACCTCTCCACTTTTATTACGGTTGACTTGGTATTGTGGGCGATCTTTGGCTTTAGACCTGTTCACTTGCTGCTGTCATAATCCTCTTCATAATCTTTAAGCACACGCAACCTTTGCTTGCTCCTCTCTGACGATTTGATAGATTGTAAAAGTCATGTGCACTATTGTGTTACGTCTAAGGTTGGAAGAATCTGCAACACAAAGAGACGAACGGTGGAGTGTGGAAAGGATGATGATCGTATCTTCGTATACCGTTAAAAACTATGGAAGATTGTGTGCAGAAAAGGAGAACTTTTTGGACTACAGAAGGCAACTGACTTTTGTCCAGCAATGATGTCAATGTCTCACTGACTAAGCTGCTTTTCTTGATGTGCCCTGTAGTTTTATGCGTTCTTCAACGGAATTAATGGAGTGTACACTTCTGACGAAACAAGAATAATAAAGATGATTACTAATTGCGGCGTGGGTTTAAATACTGTAGTTTACTGTGGTTGAGCAAAAGCAAGCGTAAACTTTAATGTGGGGTTACCGCAAAAGATTTGTTTTGACAAATAATGAGAAGCTTATTATACCGTCATCATCATGACAGTGTGACCACCGTCATGAATCGGTTTTCTTTCTTTTGCAAAATTCATGCGAAATCTTTGTGAATACGTCATAGTATTCTTAGATGACAAGTAGGTTTCTGAACGTGATGCATTTGCAAATCCTAAGCTGTTCTGTATTGCATTTAAAGAAATTATTGACCTGTGCAGCTAATAATGTAAGGAAAATTACGTAAAGGTAGGCGTGGGCGTCTCTGTCTTTGGTGAGAGTACCTAGTGAACTTTTGTGAAAACTTCGTGAGTATAAGCTTGATTGACCTTGTCAAACGCAGCTTAATGAGATAACTAAAACTCAAAGTCGTCGGCAAGTTGGAAAAAGAAATTGCCGGTTGAAATCGAATAGGATTGACAGCGAGTCTCTGGAATTGATCATTAAATCTCATGCCTCTGATTGTGAGCCTCACATGACTCATGTATTATTCAACAAAAATTCTATGTTGAAGAAAGCTATTAAAATTTCTATTGCAGCAATCGGGTAACGTGTATTAAGGCTGCTTATATAGGAGGCCGACCAGTGCATGATCTAAGCAAACTGAATGTTTACAGGCAATGAATACTAGGTGTTACATGACAGCTAAAACTTTTTACTAAAACCTGTCAATCATATTCGTGCTCGAGACTAAATCAACGTGTGTGATATATTCCATAAGACGTAACATTATAGGTTTGTAAAAATTCGCCTTTCACACAATCTCAGATCTGAATCGATAGCAAAACCGCTAATTTAACTAATCGCTAATAGGTTTCAACATAAAATTTTCTAGCTTAATTCTTACTTTCGTTTATTTTTCATTCTGGGACAATGGTGTGGCAGCTGCTTTTTTCTTGATCTATAGACGTCTATATATTTATTCTTAAAAGCTTATGCAGTAGTTAGAGAAAGTTTTTAAAATGTAAACTTGAATTTAAATTAGCCCCTGCCAAAAATGGTAGTGCACGCACGTCAATAATAATTCCATCGAAAGCTACAACTGTCCGTAGAAAGTTTCAATCCAGGTGAACCTGGTTTTTAATATCACAAAAGTGGATTTTTACTGTGATACGACATTCTGCGCAGTATTGTTTGCAAAAATGTGACTCGAGTAACATGTCTCCGCATACGATTTCTATCAGCCATTATAACTCAATTAGAGATAGAATACGTAAATAGGTACTCTACAATTTTACCATAATGTCATTACCGGAACTGGATCAAACTACATAATAAAACCGACCGCTCGTTGTAAACAAAAAAAACCTGCCGGACGGTATGAAATAGCATGCCAGCTAGCAGTTGAAGTAATGAAAAATAAACGTCAGCTTTGCAGTCAAAATAGCACGTAACTATCTGAATTTAAACTGTCTTTTGAATATTCATAAGCCTCGACTTGTATAAACTATTACTTAATAATAACTAACTCGTCTCCAAAGAAAGCACAACAACTCTGAATGTTTCAAGAAAAGACTTTGTTTCAAGGATAAATTGAAGAAGCATTTATTGAAAGCTTTTCTTTAACCAGGTGTTGTGCACTCTGGTCTGCTTTATGCTTTTTAATAAAATCAGAAACTTACAATTTCCGTTCGAATATAAATAAAAATCTGGCTCCCCTAGAAATGTCCTCCTCAACTCTGAAAATTTTGACAATTACGGCACTTGAAAAAATTCTCAGGAAGGAAACGTAGAAAAGAACGCTGTCACTTTTGTCCAATAATGACGCGAAAAATTCGTGGAATTCTCCCTACAGACTGGCAAAACTCGGAGGATAACCTGTGTTTTAATACTTGACAGTCGTCTCGAATTCAGCAGACTAGGACAATGGATATTTTATGATGTACAGAAGTTCAGAGGAAGCGTAAAAGCTCACTCTTATGACCTCGCCATTGACTTGCCATTATACTGTATAATGAAGTTTGGAAATGCAAATCAACCCATAAACATCGTATTCGCGTGAAGTGTTTTATGAATTGATTGTAAAGTGAATATTCGCCACTTTTGTAAGCTCACAATAACACATATAAATCAGCCTAGCATACAAGCATTCATTGCTAAAGTACGAAGGAATTTGATTTGAAGAGCTATACGACACGGGACACAAGGCTTTGTGTCTCATATGTATGCAGTATACAAAAATGCCTACTTGAGAAATTAAACATACCTAATACCTGCTTATATATTAAGCATTATCCTTCAATAATGGCTTCAGAAATTATAAGTTAACAGGGCTCTGGCATAATAAATAGTTCCTGTCAACATACAAAAGAGTAAAATGAGAAGTATGCAACAAAGTAGCTCAGAATAGGAAGCGCTGTTTCAGAGTGAAGACAAGTCGTGTTCGTGTGCTTAGCGTCTGTTTCATTCAATCAGAGAGAAATGTGTTTAAAACTGCAAGCTACTCGGAACAAGAGCTAGAAATGATAACAATAGTGGCGACAAACATGAAACTAAGAATAACAGTCTAGTCCGACCATTGCATTAGTGATGTTGCGAAAACAAAATGATTGGCAGCTATTGAGACATTTAAGAGAAAGCATGCCATCGATGCATCTTATTTGCAGCTAGACGGTAATTTACGGAAATACAGATGGTCTCTCATTGCAGTAGGTGCATATTACGCACGCAGATTCAATAGAAATAGTTTTAAAAAAATGTTGACAACATCTAACCAGGAATTTTCCCTCTGTTAACATCTTTCTCACAAGCCCTGTGTTTCATATCTTGATGGTTTATGTCAAGCGTCTATAAACGCAAATTGTGTACCTACTCATGGTTCATATATCTTGAATGGTAAATACATGTACATATTTTTAACAATGTAAACAGAAAAATGCTTTCATAATTTGACGGACTGTGACTACTATTGTTTGTAAGAGTAACAGATTGTACTGGATTATGCAGGCTTTTGAAAACAGTGGCTGAATACATTCCGGTTTCCAACCTCACTTAAAAACACTTAACACATTTACCAAAGCGTGTTATTTTGGAAAATTACCAGAACGTTTCGTCTCTGTGTTATCTTGCGCAATTCACAACTTTTCTAAACTCATGAATACAACGGATATCCACGAAACAAACAAGAAGCAAACAACAGCATTCAACCCAATACGACATAGGTGGGGCATCTCAATATTACAAAGATGTTTAGTAATTCATTGTTTGAAAATATATTAGCAAAGTAATTTCAAAGTGAAAATGCATTAGCAATTAAAAATCACGCTGTCCCATCATGACCCTTTGCGTGTTTCCTTATTAAACTACAATATCGTGTGAAAAGTCTAGCACGTGAAAGGTCAGCAGTTTTTCTGCGGTGGACGAGGGGGCTACCCGTTTTCGCGTCGTCACTACCTAAAATCTTCCACTGCGTGACATCATATATTAATTGCATATTATCATCCACATGTCGATTGGACAACTGATTACCGTATCCCGCCACAATATATTGAGGAAGGTTCATATTCATGTAACCTCAACATTATTTTCTGTGAGCATCCATCAGGGAGTATATATTATGTAGGTACATCATAATATGATACGACAAATGAACACTTGTTGCGTATAGCCAGGTATAACGTAAAAATATAACGTTGCTGGTGAGTGATGGAGCACTTAAATATTTATTAGCACATTTTATTACGGCTTCGCACAGCATGCCATCATTAACACGCAGAGTGAGTTAGACCAAAAACTGGCCAAAATTAGCTACTAATTTCTTACCGCAAATATTCGGTTGTATGTTGTATGTTCGGTTTACGTTATTATGCTTTTTTAAAAGATGTTTAAATGATTGCATGCAATTTCACACCGACACTCTTTGTAGTGTATACACACGGACTGAACTTTGCATCTTTGCTTAACTTGTGTTTTGTATTGTCTTGTAAGTAATTGCGCAGATATGCACACACCAAAAAGCCTTTATAACAATGCTTAATAGTTTTTCTCAATCCTAACCTACACGTGATGAGCATGTGGACATTTTGTGATACTTTGGACTTGCTGAAAGTGACGCTGTAAGCTTTCTTCGCTATTTTCATTGTCAAATTATGAGTTGACCGATGTAATGACCGGACCATCGGTACAGTTTACATGTCATATACGTGGTAATTAATCCATTCGGGGGAATTTGCACGTACAAAAATATCGCAGTTTAATTAGTTAACAAATTTGCGCCCCGTATTTTTGACGTGCTGTATCAACAATGTGGCCAAAGCTTATCTTGATGTTCAACGAGTGGAGTGTTTGCACCAAAGTGAGCTCATGAGATGAGTTATTTGATTAAATCGTGTGGATCGTGTTATCTCATCGTGTAGTTGAATTCGTTTCATCACAATTTTAACAGCTTTATTGGCCAGCAAGCATAGTGTCAAGCTGCTACTTGAAACTTCCATCTCTGTCATGTATTTGTGTTGCTCACTTCACTTGATTTCTCATTCTCTCGGAGGATATTATCACAACGTCAACCACTGAAGTTTCACTTGGACATATTATTAATACATGGCTACATTTACAAATAATTTCTGAGCTAATTCTTATTCTGTATTGAATATTCCATTAAAACTCAAGATTAATTATTTCGAGATGAACATTAAAAAGTACAAACGTAGCTCAACGTAGGTAATAATTGTATACTCTAATCAATAACATAACGCAGTACATTACATAACGTGTTGTCGTATGTACTAAAATCACACAAATTCTGCAAAAAATGAACCTTACCAAAAATATTTCTCAATTTCCTTCTCTGTTTTCCCTTTGGTTTCGGGGACACAGCAGATGACAAAAATCAGTCCTACAACAGACAGTGATGAATACAACCAGAACACGCCGTGTATTCCAGTAATTGCAATGAGATCAGGGAAAGTCTTTGTTATGACGAACACACTCAACCAGTTTATCCCAGTTGCTAGTGGGCTAAACACGGACCTAATTTCAGGACTCAGGATTTCTGCAACCAAGATGTACAAAATCGGACCGAATCCACTTGAAAATGCTAATACAAAAATAATGATGCAAATCAACGGGATCATTCTAAATGCTCCACAATCGTCCACTTTTTCCTTGACGAAAAAATATGAACCTAGCCCGGAAGATGACAAAATCATCAGTCCTATTGAGATAATGAGAAGCAACTTGCGTCCAAACTTTTCAATTAAGAAATAACTGGGGAAAGTTCCCAGACAGAATACCGCAGCGACGATGATGGACGACAGATGCCCGCTGAGCACAAATCCTGCAGAACCCTCTGAGGCAGCCTTGAAAATTGTGAGGGTATAGTAATTAATCCCGTTGATACCGCAAAGTTGTTGAAATATGCAGAGGGCAATTGCAACAGCGCAGCTTTTCCTCTCGGAGCCATTCAATTTCCACAAAATAGAGATTCCTGAGCGGCTGTCAGCGTCGGGGTTTTGATTCTCGTCGGTGTGAGATTCACTGGTGATTTCCAGAAATCTTTTGAAGTCAGCAGAACGTCCTCGTAACTTGTAGAAAGCAAACTCTGCCTCTTTCAGCCGGTTTCTGGTGACTAACCATGCTGGAGATTCGGGAATGGAGATTAACATGAGGAAGCTTGGGAAAACAATGACGCAGCTTGACCACGCCAATTGTCGCCAGTTCAGTAGGCTTCCAAGTATGAAACTGATGAGAACACCCAAGGTGAACAGGAACTGAAAATTCAATATCAAAGTCTCATTGAAATACCGGTTGTATCAAATTTGTAGGCTTATAAGTTAAATGTACCTGAGTAAGGGTGCCAAGGGGTCCCTTTAATTTCAAGGAGGCTGTATCAACAATATACAATGGCGCAGACGAAATTGTCAAGCCCAACGCAATGCCACCTGAAATGAACCCATTCAAATCAGAACCAAACCACGAGGTAAGTTTATCTAAACACATTAAAATGCACTCGGAGCTACTCGCCTACAAATCGGCCAATGTAAACTACAGGAATTGACTGAGCCGCGGCAGTGATTACCCATGAGAGAACAAACAGAGGAAAACTCAGAAACAAAATGGATCCTTTCGGGCCCAACATCTTCACGGAGACGGTTGCAAAAATGCTTCCAACGCCTGCTCCCAAAGGAGCCAAACCTCCTGAAACATATTCGCATATCAGTAATCGTTGTCGATTTTTACGATAAACTAACAGCTTGTATGCAAACTTGCCGAGTAAGTCACAAATTGCATATAATGTATATACCTATCCACGAACTTTCAGAATCGGTTATATTCTGAAACTGGTCCAATTCCTCATTAATAAACGTACTACATCCATAATAAGATGCATTGTTCAGCGTGCTTTGTGACAAGCTGCTGAGATTTGCTGTTTGCTCAAATTCAGTCAGATTAGTTTCCCCAATGGCACAGATCCTTGGGGTCCCTTGCCGCATTGAAGGTATGGCAGGAGAGGTAAAGCCAGAGAGGTTTCCCCCGCATATGCAAATGTAACATACTGCCACAGCTGCCCAAATCTAATGGGTCATAATCAAGTAGATCCATCAATAATATAGTACATTTAATATTTCGATAATTTATTGTGCTATTAATGATTACCTGGTACCGCTTATTAGATTCTTCCTCACAGTAGCAACTCTGTGTGGTTAGCATGTGAATTTTAGCCTCAGCATTTTCCTCGCAGTCCATGTTGGAGACCTGTGTGTCTAGGATGCCTCAACGGTTTCCGCATTCAGGACCAGTGAACACACAATTGGGAATGCGAACTTGATTGTGTTCGACAGAAACCGTGTAAGCAAGCTCTTCCTCCCGCTTCTCTTCTGGACTGACTAAAATCTTTTGGCTCTCCAAAAGTAATCAAAATCTGACTTTGGTGCAATGCAGCATAGAAACTCGACAAGTGAAATTTCAACTTTTCATTGGAGTGTAACGCGCATTCGAGTTCAATACATAGACAGTCCGTTGAAATGGAAAAGCATAACCATAATACTGCACATGTCAAACCATGTGGAGTAGTTTTGCTATGCGAGATTTGTCGAAGTCTTCAAGACTTTTTGCACATAACCACATCATCACCAAGGTCTTCAAGTACTTCTTTCTCTGGGCATTTTAAACATTGCACAACCTGTAGTTTTACTTTCAATTCAACTGAATACTATGCTATTATACATATATTCTATAGTCACATTTTTTTGCAAACAAACTTCTACACAATTGGCACTTACATGCATGCTTCTCTTAAATCTTTGTTTGCATTCGCAGAGACACTATATTTTGTCATTAAACACAACAAAGGCGAAATGATCAACTAAAACAACTAGTGAATTTCATCGAAGTGTGTGGTTTAATGTTACTTCCTTATAATGCACAATCGTCAAAACATGCATAACAATTCCAGTAAAATTTAGGTTTCTATTTCTCCTTGTCCACTCATGGTGAAAATAAACCAACTAGCAGCATAGTAAGGATTGTATGCGTTGAAATTTCGAAGGCAATTGTGGGATGATAACTTTTATGCAAATATAGTACAAACATATTACACATCAGAGCATGAATGCGTCAGTAGGCGTGTCACTGATTATTTCTGCTGATATCGGGAAAATTTTAAATAAAAAACAAATTTTTTGAGCACATTGATCGCAATTTAGTACTGAGTTTTCACTATGCGATGTTTTTGTGTATATCTGAACTCAACTGAATGACTCTAGGGCAGAGGTCACCTTATAATGTGTCTCCTCAAAAACAGTATACCCACAAATTGCAGAGTAGTAAACCACAAGGCATCTTCCAACTTGGGGAATGTTAAACAAAGAATTAATCGTTCTTTTATAATGTGTTTCACAGACTGGTGTAGAGATGAGATTGAAGAATGTCAAAAAAGTGTAACACGCACACACGTACGCGTACGCTATGTATGCCCTGTTCATTCTTACTCACATAACATGTGCGAATATTGCATGCGTTGTATTTCATGAAACGCCAAATTAAAAGACAAAAATCGATTAGAAAAGGAGTGGTTGTACGAGAGAAGCATAGTAATAAGTACATCAGTGGAATCGATTAAAGTTCATTGGAGCTTCTTTCCGTCTCTGCCTCGTGCTCTCGGTGGTTTCATTTTCTATAAGCAATTGTCTTGCATAACAATTTCGTTTGATTGATGATGATGGTGGAATTTGCATGCATTTACGAGCGTCATTATTAGCAAAGGAGTGTCGACTGTGGGGAGTAATGGATATATGTATATTATTAATTATTATTGTACTCTATAATAGTAACCTTCTTCATAGCTTCTCTCAATTTTACAATATGAGTACCCATATAAATATGCAAATAATAGTAAGCACCCATAAAAACTGAACAGTAAAAGTGGAAATACACGGTGAGATGATATCGTCAAAGATATTTTAGAATTTAAAGCTCAACCGAGAGTTATAAAACCTAATTATAGAATGCCTGGATAAATGAATGTACATCACTTTTATCGGTTATTAGTTCATTGTTGTAAAACGTATAGCGTCGGCAGTCTTACCATGAACTAACCCAATGGTGTGCCATAAAAACCATTCTGCGATTCTTCTCTCACCGAATTGGCTGGATGGGCCCGTCTTTAAGTAGGATTTTAATTTAAGGTCGTTTTTAAACAATGCTGCCAAACTTCTAGTGGAATAGTAAGAGACAAAGCTGTACGAACGTGATATGTTCATTGGAACCTTGATCTTGAGAATATTTTCGCTCCCTCCCTACTCCGATCTTTTAACTCAATAGCATCAGCATCCGCATACTAATTCAGAATGATATATATAAATTCGCAACTCGCAGCAGCATTTTCAGAATTTCATCATGTATTTGGCTGCCTTCCCAAATAGCATTCATTCTGCTGCTCATAAATAGTAAACCGCACATGCCACGCATTCATACAGCAACCAGCCATTCCTTCGTAAACTGTTTGTTTTGTGTTCGACTGAAAATGTAAGCATTTAAGCATGCCATAAAATTGAATCAAGGTTAAGAGTTCACTGTTTCAAAATCCAACTATATGAGTGTGTAGTGTTAATGGAAATGTTTGCTTGATATCCTGTCAAAAATTATAGCCACCGTAAAGTGTCGAAGCACACTGTCGACAGCGAAAAGCGTTCCTGATGTAGTACAAAGAGTGAAATATATTGCAGACTAAAAGTTGTCACACTGTGACAAGATCTTTGTTACATTGCAAGTTATGTGTGTAATACTTGTCAAACATGCATAATGCACTTCGGTTTCAAGCACGAGAACGACTCATGCTTGAAACTCGTTCATTGTTTCAGTTAGGCATGCGCACGGTTCGTGGTTGCGACTCGTAGATAATTCGGTTCGGGATCAGCACCTACAAAATAGTTTGAAAAGATTCTTGTCGCGTCGGTGAGTAACAAACTAGGCTATGTATAGCCAACCATGTGTTTTTATCGACTCGAATAAAATGATACGAGCTAGGAAAGCATTGTGCATGACTTGAGAAAGAGAGAATGATATAATTCCACTGGAGTTTTAAGAACCACTTTGTGGTATTTCAGTTTTTACAATGATGCAACATACTTGCAGATTACATTAATGCGCAATTCAATTTGATGTGATTTTATAAGTGTACACGCGACATATTATGCACTTTAGCAGATCAGTAATACTTAAATTGTTTCCTAACGTGCATAATTGTGAATACTTTCAAGTAAGCCTACCTTTTCAAGCCACATTTTTGGTTTGTTTCAGTACAAAAATTTCGCACTTTCCTAACAAAATTCCACACAAAAATCCTGTCAGAGTGCTCGATGAAACTCTCTCATAAAGAGCAGTTTAAACCCATCGCCATCCTTGTCTCAATAATGGAGGTTAAAAAAGGCACAGCGTTATTTACAACAGCACTGCAACGTATTTAAATGCACGCTCCAAGTGTCATAAATATTTTCATGATCCACCGTATGTGTCCTGTGAGCAATCACGCCTGCTGCATCTTATGAACTTATCAACAATTATGTGTAACACATTAACATATTTTTCTTGGCAACTGCAACGCAAACTGCTGAGTGCTAACTGACGCATTCCATCACCACTTGCCAGTGTGCCCTTTTAATAGGATGCGTAAATATTCTGATGACGATGAATCAAACAAGTAATGTAAATACTTGCTCTATACTTTCTTCCTCTCTAATGTGTAAACAATTCTCATACTACCCCCGTCGCATCGTATATGTTTTTACACAAAAAGGGGAATACCCGATAAGGCAAGCAATAATTTTAATTTTCCAGCTCATTCTGGTTTAAATTGGAATTTTACATTAACTACACCAATACGTTCCCTGGATATAATTCACGAGAAGAACGGCGGAAAGAGATTCATCTCAATAAGAAGAGTTTATTCTGGTATCATTTCTTACATTAAAAGTTACCACAAATGAGTAATTATCTACTTTGACAACTTTACAGCACGATATTTAACATTTTCTCCATCTTGCTTAGGAGAGCATTCTTCACATTTAAATACAAAAGCTACATCAGTGTAATCAGCCAGCAAGATTGATATTATATAAATGTGAACATGACGAAACTAAAACTCAAGCTTTTCATTAAAAATAAAACTATTCCGCATCCAGATAGACAATTGCACTGAAGACGCTGATATTTTTCGCTCATCGAGCTATTATTCCGAAAGAATCATATATGCAAGTGCAAAATAAACCGATAATTGTTTTAGATATGCAGATCATAAAGCAGATTAATTGTTTACCTAGATTCTGCTTTATGTTTAGGTGGACGAAAGGTTTTTATCTTTTTAGGTTTACTTTCTTTTGAATCTTTCGACTTAGATTTTCCTCCGGTTTGGAAATTTTTCCAGCTGGTTACACGATCCTCACGAGACTCCTGGAAAACAAAATAAAACTTGTTAAAAAATAGCCAGCATGATAAAGTCACGGTAAATACACAGCATCTTATGATATTTAGTATTTATGATAGTAAACAAATGTACTATAATGTATTGAACGATTATTGCTAAAAAATAATATTCGTGGTTGCAATCTCTAAAATCATTTGATACAAATTGAAATCTCAAAATAATACGAGATGTAAATAATTATTATATAACGTCTTTGATTAGAACAAGCAAGAATCCTAACTTTAGGGAAAATGTAGAGCTTGTAAAACAGAACTTACCTCGTAATTTTTCTGCCATTCCTTCTCAAGTTTAGCTTTCTCTTCAGCATCTATTTCTTCCTCACGTTTTCGTTTTCTGTCTTCCATATCTCTATCTTCCTGATTTCTCCGCTTACGTTCCATGTCAGCAAAAAGCTTCATGGTCATGACATACAAAGCGTGCTTATATTTTTCAGCATCATCCTCTTCCACTGAAACTTTTTTGCCTTCCTTTTTCAGCTTCTTTTTCTTTTCCGCAATCTAAACGAATATGAAATTCATCATCACTGATTCAAACAAACGACACTGCGTACCTTATAATCAGTGTAAATCAATTAACATACATTGGCATCTACTTTGGCCTTGGCTTCTTCTACTACGTCCAAGCATTTTGCTCGAGTTTCGTCGCTTTCCAGGGTCTTCCAGGCCTTGCTAACAGCTACAATGAAAATCAAGCAATTACGCTTCCTTACAGATATCGCCGCATTCGCTCTATACGTAATTCCCCCCAACAAAGTGAATGTTCGACTACGTACCCTCAAATGCGGTTTGTGCTCGATCCTTGTCATCCGTGTTTTTATCCGGATGAACTAAAATTGATAATCGTTTGTACTTTGTCCTGATAGCATCAAGTGGCAGGTCAGGCTCCACCTGTAGAACTTCAAAGGGATTCAAGTTACCTAACAAAACAAACAAAACATTAGTATTATTATATACATGATAAATGATGAAGCTGCATTCAAGTTACCATATGTGGATCCTGGACGCAAAAGCCTATCGATTTGCTGCTTTGGAGTGAGGACGGAATCTCTTTTTTCAATTTGTTTCACCTAATCATCAATTACAAACATTAATTATTTCCATCATTGTCCAATTCATGTCACATGTCTTATCCTAGTTTCCTACATTCTTCATCCGATCATCATAAACAATGACCAAATGAATCACTATACATTCACGGTTTCATTTAATCATAATAGACATCACTTTCTAAAACTACGAATTAGAGTCCATACATCTCTGAACAAAACAATCAACAATTAAACTCAATCCACAACACAACAAACATAATATACCCAAACCTACAACAATCTACAGTAAACACTTTTTACTCCACAATTTTAAGAAAAACCTTAATTTAATTTAAGAAAAATTTTAATTTAGCCAAACTCTGCTTTGTAGACACTTACTTCGGTATAGAACTCCTGGAAGAGACCATCTTTCTCTCCACCTGAGAGTGAACTAGTGGAGGAACTTTGAGCAGCCGACATTCCAGCAACACTTGAGTATAATAATACTGCTTAATCAAAGGTCTACACAACACTTAAATCACTAACTGTTGTAGCCGTGTCAAACTCAACGGATGACCGGAGTTAATCACTCATCATAATAATACTTTACAGTTACACCGAGCTCCTTGCTCGAGCTCATCAATCGGTTTCATTCATTAAAAAGTAACAAATTGATTGTAACACCTTAATAAGGATCTCGTTGTAGAAGTACAAAAATTAGCAACAATCACTCGCTTCGACGAAAGCACGTCACTTTCTCCACATTGTTTGTTGTGGCCTGTTGCCGTTTTCCGTAGGTATTTCTTTCTGCCCACACAAGCAAATACATCACAGAGAGCGGAATCACAGATTTTGTTGTGAAGATGCAAGAACGAGAATTGGAAGATATTTACAAGTTTGAAATTCGCGCGGCGACTTCTCACCTCAATGGCTGCAGAAATGAGAAGTTACGATCCAAGCCTGAAAGATTGAAACAACGCTCACTTCTCTGGTTAAAAATTAATTTAAGTTTATTTTACTAAATTCCATAAAGTACTTTTACTTAAAAACATCTATAAAAAACTACATAGCGAAAATACAGATTTTGAAAGGTTACACATTAGAAGTTTAGAGGGTTTTGCAAGGTATCTTCAAGTTCAGGTTTTTTGTCGATTTTATAATAGGCTCGGTTGTGACTTCTATACAAGAATGCCAACATCATTTAATCCCACAATTTAATCAGTCCATCCCAACCGGCTGAAACGATTTTTGAAGTTTCATGGGGATGCCAAAGGCAGCTAATGCAGGTGTTGTCGTGTGCTTTCCATTTGCTATAAACCTTCGTCGTTTTCCAGTCCCATACGAAGATTTTGCCGTCTGCGTCCCCGGATATTAAATAACTGAAAAAACACACAAATTTAAGTATCAAAATCTATTTCTTCTCAGAGAATTGTTCCATCTAATTTCTGCTATGTAAGAATGTGTGGTGTTGTTTTACCTCATATCTGGAGAAAAATCAAGTTGGCACGCATAACCAGCTACCATGTGTCCCTTGAAAGTCTTTTTTCTGTGTAGCTTAAATCGATTCAACGCTGTGAATATCATGATCTTATTGTCCATGCTCTGGCAAGCCAGCCATTTCTGGTTTGGTGACAAAGTTACGGCCGGCATACTGTGCATACTAGGCTCTGCGATGTATTTCATGTCGACTGGAATATCCCTACAAATCAAAATCAGAACAGATAATTTCGTACGCTCGTGTGTAAAATCAACATCTAAAATATTCCACCGTGTCATCGATTTTGTGGGCTAATATTGTGAAAACTTACCATTCCCAAACCCGAAGAGATTTGTCGTCTGAAGTTGACACAAACCGCCTATTGTCATCTACAAATGTAATTGTATTGACTGCGCCTAAATGTCTGTCATATTCCTGGACTACTTCTCCGGATCGCGTATCCCACTAAAATAGACAAAATAATGTCATCATTTTGAATTTGTCGCACACACAGGGGCAACAGTCGTTGATTGCAAACAAATTAATTATAAATGAGAAAAAACAATCAATACTTACGCAAACAATCTTCTTATCCGAAGTACCTGCTACAAACAAATGCTGTTTGTCTTCTTCAGGATTGAATTTAACACAATAGGCAACTTTGCGGTTTGTAAATCGCGAGATACATTCTCCTTTCTCTGTATCCCATAACTTAATGAAGCGGTCGTATCCTGTGCAAAACGCAGAAAAGAAATACATACTAATGTAAAAAAAAGTCTCCCATTATGTATCATATTCGATTGAGAAAAAATTCACAATAAATTGTACTTACATTCTTTCCTCTGCGCTGGCGCTTTGAGAGAATAACCTCCAGCTCTGCCGCCTCTTCCTAAATAATAAAATTTACAATCAAACATTAGCAGTTCCTGTTTCATAGTACACTGGGGCAAATGCAAAATTAAGCTTCGTACTTCATTCGGCTTAGCTATTTTCTGCTCATCAACGTAGCCTCCCCATGGACCCAGAAAACCTTCAATATCCTCCGGACAATCGTTTCGTTCCCGTTTTCTGTTGTCTTTGGGACGCTTAGGTATTGTCTCGAACACTGTTTTAATATCACCTTGCGGTGCACTTCCGACAATTTTTGGAATAGCAGCAGCCGTAGAATCTATTGATGGATCAACTGCATAGCCTACAAACACAAGCAAAAGGCAATTTTAAAATACATTCTACAATCATTAAATCATTATTGCAGTTTTTCTAATACAAAATCAAAAAGTATAAAGTTAATATTACACTTACCATAACTCGTAAATGTTCGTCTTTGATTCTCAAATTGAAATTCATTCAAATGAGCCTTTTCTACATAACCAGCCAGTGTATTCTTGGTTGCTTTCTGCTGATTTGTTTTGAATGGGTTGTCGGGGCCTAACACAGGAGCAAAAAGCTCCTCATACTTAGGATTATACATTAATTCCTTAGTTTTAGGATCTATGTGCCTCCTTGGATCCATTGTTTTCTAAAGACAAAGACGAAAGACGCCATAATAAAATCAAGCAAACTAATTCATTTAAAAATAAATTTCTTCCGATCTTACGTTTACAACTACATCCGGCGCAGACACTATTTGCATTTGACTCGCAGTCGACAACGACGGATCAACCTCAATCGGCTTCAAATGATCAGGTACCTTCTCCGTCGACTCCTCCTTGCTCTCCCTTCCTTCCTTCGCATTAATAACAACTTTTCCTTTTTTAGACGCCAACTTCTTCGGAGACTCCGATGAGGAAGACTCGTCATCAGAGGAGGACGTCTCTGAGGATGATCCATTTTTACTCGAGTCCTCCGAAGAGTTGTCATAAGCTGTCAAGGACAACATTGTCACGTTGTTGTTGTTGTCTTTACAAATTCGAAAATTAACCCCTTCTACACTTCTAATAATCCAATTTTGTGTTACTCCACTTTCCTTTAAATTCACTTATTTCAACTTCACTGCTCACAAATATTTTAATACTTTCAAATCGCAAAATTAGATTCCCATGTTTTAGTTGTGTCAACTTTCACACGAAACCTGTCAGGATCAGCGGCTTCACCTTTCTTCGTCCGCCTTATTTCGTCCCATAGTCAGACTGTCACAGAGGTAATGGTGATCTTTAAACTTAACGTTTACAACTTAATTAATATTTAAACATTCACAACGGTGAAGACTTGCGACCTTGGAGTGAGTTGGAGTCCTCGTTTCCCGACTCCACACAATAACAACGTAAAACTTGGCCGAGACTTTTCCGCTTCTTCGTCCCACTCGATGACTGCATTTTGGTGCACTTCGCTTCGCTTAGGTTGTCTTTGTTCTCTCTCTGGCTTTGGATTCGGCTTCAGAAATTTTTGTCGCCTGCAAACTCCTTTTATGAGAGGTTGGATGTTATCATGTTAGCTTTTAGCATTGCAGATTTTTGTCAGGTTCGCCAATTTCCAGAGACGTAAACCCTCTGTCGTTTTGCTTATCGATGGCTTTTAGTATGCATAATACGGTTATGTAGTAAGATAAATGTAGCTGATGTTGATTTTCTGTTGTTTTTTATTTTGTTGGATACAATTAGGAATTTTGAGCCAGTAAGTGAGAATAACGTGATGTCAGCAGTGTTTGAGGCTTGTACGAGTGCGTTGCAGGTGCCGTCGTTGTGGTTTTAAGAGATCCATTGTCGGCATTGCTCGTGAGGTTCGAAAATCGTTGAGGAACCGATGGGCTTACTCCCTTTTGTAGTGTACTCCGTAGGAACGGTTGACGTTCAAAAATGTAAGGAAAGTTTGGAGGTGCGGAGATGCTGTCATAATGGGGTCTAATGCCTACTTCAGGCATCGCTGGTGTTTTAATTGTTGAATATTGCTGAGAAGGACCTTGGACAGCTTGTGCTGGTCTCGGAGGTGGTAGATTTGAAGATTTGAAGATATTGCTATTTGCAGCAGTATGACCTCCAACTGAACTGATTGGATTTTGAAATGGAGTTGTGGGATGGGTCATTGTTCTAACTTCACGAATGTTGTCTTTTTGAGTAGGCTTTGGTCCGGTTGAGCTACGTCTCTCCCGTAATTTTCCATCCGGGAAGCCCATTTTTAGACCAAACTTAAATACGGCAGGTTTTGAGGGTGAGTTCTGGGGCCTCTTTCTGTTACCCAATTCTTGAAGACGTGTCCATATCGACTTCGGGGGACCAGTCACCTTTGCCTCGGCAGCTGCATATGACTTTTGAAGTTGTTGCTGGAATTTGGTTGTGGTCACTGATGCCGGTGTTGGGGATGTTTGCTCTGGGGAGGTCCATGCGTCCTTTTTTGTCGAACTTGTTTCACCGTCGGGCACCTCCGCCGGTTGCTCGCTGTTCTTTTTGTCGAGACTGTGCTTTGATTTTCTTCGTCGACGTCGCTGTCCATTGATTTATAAAACTTGAAATTAGGTTATCTTTCTTGAACTAGAATTTGCACTGGTACAATTCGCATTTTTAAAGGAAAGTAGTACAATTCGTTTCAGATATAGTTTGTTGCTTCTTCGCCTTTCGCTCTCAGTTTCACTCTCCAAGTCACTGAAATTTGTATCTCCAGATTTCCAGCGGCTTGCGGACGCAAAGCTTCCTTCATCAGTGCTCCACTTTCTGGTTAGAGATGACCTCCTTCTTCGGCTGTGGCGCGGTTTAGATTTCAAACTGTCTAAACTCCGCCTGTGTTCGGAAAATTTCGCCCTCCTTCGAGGAACTTCGCCCGGTTCCAGTTCAGTTTCAACTTCAGTGGTATCATGCCGTTTACGTCGTGGCTTTGGCTTGGTCCCTACAACTAGATTGGTAATCTTTTGGACATTGTCTTTGGCAGATTCGTCATTGCTAGTAAATATATGGAGTGTTATCCGATCAAGAAATTGCAGCACTCTTTCGTAGAAGTCTGATAGGCGAATTTTGATTTCGTAGTATCGAATGAGAATCCGTATCCTTCGACTTGGTTTTTGATAATGAAGGTGTGGAGACGACAAACTATTGGGCCGCTTTAGTGAAGAAGACTTTCGCGACAACGCTCTGTTGACAGGAGGACTCATGTCTTTAACCCAGCTTGCCATCTTTCTGTATCAATTTCCATAAATGAATCGTCGGTGAAGCTGACTTATCGGCTTTTGATGTAATTCTCGTGGGCTTATTTGGAAGTCTTATCAGTTACAAACTAGAACTACTAGCCTTTAGCCTAAGTTGAGATTCTACGATATAACCTAAAAGCTATGCAAACCATTACTTGTATTATTACTTCTAGTGATTCTAATAATATGAAAAATTTTATTTGTTCAGACTACACCTATATTCTGGAGGCTCTAATATTTTATCTTCGAATATCTGCACAAAAATGTGCATTTGTAATTTGCCAGCTTTACTATGAGTGGTATGAAGTTGTTACGGAAATTCCGGCTACAGTGTTGTACTGAGGACTTTGATAAGAAACTTTGTAGCTCGGTTGGTTTAGTTTCTCTTCATGAACACCTCGGTCATTCTCTTTTATTACAATGAAACATGGTATCCGTAGTAAGTGCATCTATAGGTTGTGGAATGATTCATAATTTATCATAAACAATTTTATTACCAACTCCAAATGGTAAGTACTACATGTACGAGTCCTGTGACTTAGGCTTTTAGTTTTGGCTGAAATTAAATTATAAACTCACTCTAACCGTGTGCTTAGTCATGGTTTAGGAAATGTTCGTGGTTATTGAAGGCAGCATGGAATAAAGTTTGATCGAAAGT
>JAHZMW010003693.1:0-15376 GCA_027743745.1 Alloscopus bannaensis | reverse complement strand
TTTAAAATTCTGAGAAAAATTGCATGGGCGAAAACATTAGGCGAAAACATGCTGTTTTATATTGACAGTCCTCGGCGTAGCTTGGGTGCGAATTGGCTCGGGTGCGAATTGGTCGGTCCCCATTTAAACAATATTTGAAGGGGATTATTTGGTGGAATAAGGGCCAAATGGTGTTTAAGTTTCCAGAAAAAAACTCATTTTGTAAAAGCTTTTACATGCATATTTGTAAAAAAAAACTGGAGAAAGTCAATATAAGGTGTGTGCAAATTTACAGGCTTCGCCGTAAGACTTTTAGGGTGACCTACTTCAAGAATGAATTGATGTTGATTGTACGAGAGGAGAGTTCATGTGGTCCATAAAATTTATGGAATGGCACACGACAAGAAGGTCTGCCTGGAAGAGACTCCTCACGCCAGAGAAATCAAAAGGTGAAAGTTACAAGAGCGAGTTAGAGCAGTCAAATCCCATTCTCACAAATTGTCGACACGCGCCCACACTCGCCTTCTTGCCTTATGTTTTCTTCTCCTTTTGTGTCATGTCCTGCACACAAAAAGACGTTGTATTTTTTTCTAGTCTTTGTTCATCTTTTGACTTTTTTGTATCGATACATTACGCTACACACACGTTCCACTGCCATCATCTCGCAGAACAAGTGGACTCAGTCAAGTGTCAAATTATCTTCACACAAAAGGCTTTAGACACGTATTATGTACAGGGCCAACAAAGAGGATAAAAAACGTCGTTTTTTCTCCTCATTCTCAATTGGGAAACCTGTGAGTGAATTACATGCTTTCTCCGAAATGAAAACGTCAATTTCTCTGTCCCACTGACTGGTGTTGTGCTCTCATTAAGTTAAAATGACTCGAAACGCAGCCTTCCACCCCTCACGTTTTTTTTCCTAAATAGGACACAGATAAATTTGATGGGTGGCGTCATGCGTTTTATTGCCATTGTAAAATTTGCAGTTCGATAATATTGTCGTTCACGTTCTGGAAAAGTCACACAACACCAAGAGCCTTGGCACAAATGCATTCTATTTTCAGGTTGAGTTGAGTACACATATTCAAAAGGTATTTGTTTAGTTGATGGAAAAAATGAGTTCTCCGAATTTCGAAAACTTTTCTCGCTCTTCCGTAAGTCAAAGTCGTACTCAAGAGCTTTTTTGGAGGGAACATGCGATTCTATTTGTTTCCAGAGTATTTGCACAAGGAACTAATTACAACATTGGTTCTACACAAGTGAAAGGCTCAACCTCTCTAATCCGCTCTGTGAGAAAAGGCACAAAGTCAGCGAGACGCCATCGTGTGTCGACATTCCTTTGGTCGAAAGTAACGCTCAGCACGCGATTTATTTTGGAGAACGTCACCAAACACACGAGCCTTGTGTTTGGGTGTTTTTCATCTTGAATGGAAACACCTTAGACGCGTCCGAGGAGCACGTGTATGACACACTTTCTTCGAAGGCACACGTGACGACAACTCTAATGATGCTTTGAGGGGAAAGTGGAATGAAATAAAACTTTTGAAACGTTTACCATTAATACACTAGATTCGGTCTGAGGAAACTCTCTTTCTCTTCTGTCCAATATACGCTGCCAATTTCTCGAATTCCTTTGGCTTCAAAATGAATTTTATGGTACAGCCGAAAGCATAGTTTGGTTGATATGTGTGTTTATTTTATACACAGGAATTATGGAAACGCTTTCCAAACTTTTTTATTCCCCATTTGAAAACAGTCTTTCACATTCCTAACTGCCAACATTTGTTGAGCCCTAGAGCGAGGAGCTTATAGTAATGTTCAAGTCTTGATGGAAAAGACACAACTTTTGAAAACAACTAGTAGCCGAGTTCCCATCTTTTTTGAAAAAAATTCTTCGGGATGGAGAAGAAAACCTTGAAAATTTCCAACTTTTCTCACACTTCAGTGCCACACATGCATATAGCTGCCTACATTGAACGTGCAGCTACAAATAAACAGACTCTCTCTGTCGTCTTTGTTTCTCATGCTTTCACTGCACACGTTGTTGTTCCCTGTCGAAAAATAGTTGTTGTTACACTTTCACTATAAATTCTCTCGCGAGAAAGTGCTCAAGTTTACAAAAAATACACATATAATATACCAGCTGCATTGTCTTGTGCAGACAAGATTGTTGTTAAAAGTACTTTCTCCAAGAGGAAAACACATGGATGGTGACGTGAGATGAAAAATTCGAAGCATACTATTCTGCCCACTCACAACTCAACTTTTTTTTTACCTGTGCGGTACACTAATCGTGTCTGATATACGTTGAAAAGTGTAAAGGCCGAAATTCGCCATTATGTGTGGTACAAGTAGAGCGTGAACGAAAGAGAAAGTCTGCTAAAATTTTGGAGAGTAACACCTTTTTCGTGGTGTCTATATGTGGTAACATGTGTGTCCAAAAGAGAAGATGGGAAAAAAGTGTGGTGTGATAAAAGCGGAAGACACAAAGTGGGTGAAAGGCGCATAACTTTCTCCAAAAGAGGTTTGCATACTAGAGTGAAATTCCTTGTTGGCCCGCGAAAAAAAGGAAAAAAGTTTGGACTCTTTTGATTTATCGCCATTTATAAATTAAATCTTTTTGCTGACCCTTTTCCCCGTCTCTCCAGGAGCTAGATGCTCTGTGTACAATTTTTGGGGAGAAAACTTTCCTCTAAAATATGAGTTTAATATGTTTCACATTTTCTTTGCATACACACATACACCGCTCATGTCTCATGAATACAGAGTTTGGAGAAAGGACAGGAGAAAAGTTGTGTGGCTAGAGCTTCCTTTCTCTCTTATTTGTGGAATGAAAGTTGTTCATGTGTCTTCCCAAGTTTTGGCGTCTCTCTTCCTGTATTCTTCTCTTCGCGTTGCCAGGCACGAAAGACAGTCTCAAGAAGACGAAAACTTGTTGGGTGTGTCTTGTGTGTAGATGAGTTTTTTTTTTGTAGTGAATACATCTCTACGTATCCCATATTATGAATTCATTGTTTTTCCTTGTTTTCTCCTTCTCACTCTAGGTGGACTTTTCTGAAAAGCCAACGTTTTGGAAGGCATTGAAACCACCAGCGAAGGATAAATGTGGGGAGTTGCTCGTCTCTCTCTGCTACCACCCAACCAATAGCACTTTAACACTTACTCTGCTGAAAGCAAGAAATCTAAAGGCCAAAGACATCAACGGGAAATCAGGTACGAACACTTTGGCTCTATACTCACGTACTCCGTCCTCGTTGAAATGCTGTCTGAACTCGCCGCCTCCTCCATTGTTTTCACACTTTTCCTAAATTATTTCTTCTTCCTCGATCCAAAAAAAAAATTCAATTGTTATTGGACAAGTTGTGAGAACTGCTTTGTTGTGAACAAGTTGTGTGCTTTATGCTTGCCAGCCAAGTTTCATCTTGTTAAAGAGGAAGTGAAAAATTTGCGGTAATACCAACACACACAGAGAGAGAGAGATGCATAAAAAAGAGAAAGTTTAGAGCTCCTTCAAGCTGAAGTTCTATATACATTTTGTGAGACAATAAGGATCGCCTAATCCTAACTGGAAAGTTCCTGATATTTGATAAGCGGGAGAGCCTCTCTCTGTGCGAAGAATAACAATATAAGTTTTCACTCGAGTGATCAATCACGCCGCACCGTCAGTTTTTTTCTCTAAAACATTCATGTGTAAAAAGTTGAGAGTGTGTGGGGAGGCCATATGTAATGTAACATTTTATTATGAGGTACACACACTTGAATGCCCACACTACTCACTTCTTTTTCCTTTGTATGATCAAATCATTACGTACTTTACTTGAAGAAAGTTTCCCCTTTTCTCTCTCTCTCCTCCCATTTCCTCACTTGTAACGCAATTTTCCAAGTCTCGTCCCTTCCCTACTTTCGATGGGATCTTGTTAAGAGTTAGGAAGATGAGCACGTGTGTCTATGCTTGCTCGCCTTTTCTGCGAAAGTTTCCCTTTGTCAAACACGATATGAGTGTATCGAGTCCGGAGAGATAGGGGAAAGTGCACTCTCTCATGATGAGACTTCTTGACTTACTCTAAACGAGAGAGAGAGCTCCAGTGAGCCGCTTTTGTATTCTGTAAAAACTTCCATCTTGTTCTCCTTTGATTTCGCTTCGTTTCCCAAAGAAAACTTGGTCACGCCGTAATAAGCAACAATAATTCACACAAGAACAAACCTGAGAGGGCTTCTGAAAAAAACTGTCCTGAACACGCGGTTGGAAATTGAAAGTGAATGCGACTCAAAGTACGGCCTGTGGGAATGATTACACGAATGCTACAAGACAAACTTTGGATCCACCTTCTGATGTGGAGGTGGCTGGTGAAAAAAAATATGCAAATTAGTGTTCCACTCATTCCTCCTTGATTCTCGACACTTTCCCTTAATTACTTTTGTGTGGTGACTAATGACTGGGGATGTGGGCGTGTTGGCGTAATGTTTGTTGTGTGTTCTTGTGCTTACAAAGTAAATACAGGACCCTTTCTTTCTCTCTCTCACACCCATACCGCTATTTCTACTCGATCTCTACTCTATCTCACTATTCTCGCTTTCACAAAAACTCTATTCTCTCTGACTGTCTGGGCGAATGTTTGTCTCAACCTCGTGAGTCTTTTTTACCTTTTCAGGAAAGAACGGGACTGGAGCATCTGAAACAAAGCACTGGCAAGACATGATCACAAAACCAAGACAAACTGTCGTTCAGTGGCACCGGCTCAAACCCGAATAGAGAGACAAAGAGAGACACAAACAGAAAGAGAAAGTCAAAAAAGGCTACACACAATCTCTTTTCCCAACACAACTCACACTCATGCACATCCAACATTATGCCGACATTATTTGAACAAAGGAACAGTACACAAAATTGTTGGCTTTTACATTTCGCGGAAAAACTCGACGAGGAAGCGGAAGTTTGGTGACGAGGAAGTATAACAGAAAGAAAGATACAGGATTAACCAGAAAAGAAAATCTGTCTCTCTTTATATCGTCCTTCGATATACATATATGGTATTATGATAAGTATAAATATTAAACATATATGTTATATTTTTATGGCATACCAATTTTACGAGTAGATAAGTTACGACCAAAAAAAAAATCATTATTCCGGTCATCATCATGAGTGAGGTACATGAGGGAGAAAAAATTTGTGTTACTTTGATTTCCATATATATCTCAAGATATATTATGTGTCTGTCTACATCATACTGTATTGTTGTGTATTTTTAAAAGAATGTTGTATACACATAATTTTAAGAGCGAAAAAAACGACGACAAAATTTCTTGCACGCATGAGAAACCGGAGGAGTGACAGAAAAAGTGGAAGACAAATGATTTACAAAAAATATTGTAGTACTCTCGTTGGGTCTGCCGATAATTTTCATATTTTGATGAAGTTGAACATTTACGGAAATATATTACTTAGACTACTTGTGTGTTTTTAGCGACAACGTCTCTGTTTTTGCGGAGGACGACGTCTCTGAGATTTTTTTTTGAAGGGGTTGCTGCGCTGTAATTGAAAGTTGATGTCTTTTTGTAGCCTTTCATTTGTACGAATAACGTTTAAGGTGTCTCCGCATCCTTGTTTTATTCTTCTCTTGTACGATCGTGTAAACTACATTTTCTAAAGCGCTCTCTGTAACATTACGTAGGTAACTGGTAGAAAGGCACATTTCTCATGTGTCGGATTAGTCGCCACGATTTGTAATCTAAGGACAAACTTGGTCACCATAAAAGAAACTGTGTAGTAAAAGAAAATTCCATTTTCCAGTTTATCTCTTTATAATATGCAGCCTGTATCGCTTACAGTAGAGGTAGAGAGTGTACATAAGTATATACGAAATATGCGGTATGCAGTCTAGAGACTTTTAAACTTTGTCGAAATAAAAAAAACGTAACGTGAGCACAAGTTTAACTTTAGCCGTGTTATTATGCTAGACACAACGTGACACAGGATGTATAAAAAACCACGTATTTTGTAGAGTAAAGGATGGTCTCATTGTTTCATCTTCGACTGACACAACAACCCGCTGCGCTGTGAAAGTTTTTATTACAACACTTTACGCAAGGAGCGTCTCCACAGGAGTGATACAGGTAGAGAAATTTTTCTTTCGTAATTTACCATTTCCTCGGCATGCACGCTAGCATCATCTCGCTGGGAAGCTTTGTTTTTAGAGAAATGAAAGTGATGTAATGAAGGGAAAACAGGAAGTTCTAAAAATTGCAAAGAACAAAGGCTTTCTCGTCTCAATCCTTTGCATTCAGGATAAAAATGCCAACATCATCTGCTTTCTTCTCTGTTTTCTCAAAGGGGGAAAGTGCTGCTTAAAGGCTTGCAGAAGAGAAATATGGGTATTCGCATTATGATGACATTCATCCACCCACTCATGTGGATTCACTATGGTTTCGGCTCCACAGAGATGGTTCTAAGCTCTTTGTAGAATACGCCTTGTACCGTGCGTGAATTTACACAGAAAAAGGGGAGAAAAATACCACGTTAACCACAAGAGAAGGAAAAGTGGCTTTTCGCAGACACCATTTAGAGAAACAAGTTTAACATGCAGGAAAAATTGAGGAGATGCATAATATTAGGGCGCATATGGGAGGATAAATGTAATCTGGTGCTGCCGTTGGAGACTCTGTCAGAGGGAGTTTTTTCCACACCAGAGAGCTTAAAGATATACATGCCTCGTTTGTTTGAGCTGATGCGAGTCTGTCTCTTTCTCTCTTTGTACGTTTTTAATGGCAATAATGGTGGAAAAGAACTGGATGGATGTTTACAAGAGAGGATCGTAATGGGAGAATTGATTTGAGAGCTCTTGAAGGAATAAGGAATTGGGTTGAATTAAAGGCTTCTTTTCAATTCATTTCGTGGTAGTCGCAGAGTGAGAGAGCGAGGAGAAAGGCATTTTGAAAAGAGGAAAATGTGAGGTGAGTAATTTGACAACACTCCACCTGACAACGAGGCGAACGCCTTCTTGTTATCTCGATAGAAAGAAGGAAGGAGAAAGCATGCCTCGAAATTATATACAGGCTAGGGGAGGTAGTTCTACATTTGTCGGCTTTGTAAGCTTATTTCCCCGTGTGGGTGTGCAAAGACGGCATGTGTGCCCCATTGAACTAATGACCATTGAGGATTTGAAGGCTAATCTCTGTCGGATTTTTCAGCTGCTATTTTAAGCCCAAGAATGCCATGTTTTTTTAAAGGCAGGGAATACGGGAGGATAAACGTTAACGAGGTGAACATGCATAAAATATATGTGATAAAAGGAATAGGTAAAGAAGGGAGAAGATTGAGAGAAAGAGAGCGCAAAGGAGATTATGGGAAGGGTAACAAGATTTTTGTTGAGACTGTTTTTTTACTGAGGTTCGTGCGGAAGATAAAAATGTGAGAGGAGCGCGTAAAACCAAGAAGGCACTGGGGATAGAGAAGGAAGTCATGTCCAGGAAGTCAACTTCCTTGTTTTGTGGCCATAAAAGGGGGAAATTAGCCTATTAAATTGGCATCTAGCAGAGATACTTTTTGCTTTCTCCTCAAATACAAGGAAGACGTCGAAAAAGACAGAGCAAATCCGTAGCATCATTTATCCCTATTTGTTTTTCCACCTTGTACAAAAGAGAAAAGCTATAAAGGCTTTGAGAAGGAAGGGTACGGGAAAAGTTCCCTCTGTATTCTAAACGAGGAAAAGAAGAAAATAAGGAAAGTTTTAACGTTTTTACTTCAACTTCATGTGGGCGTCGAAGAAGACGAGAAGCGCGGGGTTATCAATAAAGGAGAAAAGGGAAAGACGGAAGGAAGTCCGGAGAGAAAGACGGCAATGTACTTTCTGAATGAAATATTAAATTACACCAAGACTCCATATTGCTCGCTCTTGTCCCACGTGCTAGAGAGGAGATTTTTTATTTCTTGGATTCATACGGCATCCTTACGACTAGCTTGCAATCAGAGAATGTCATGTTATTTCCCCTGTTGCTCTCTGCAAAGCGTTATGCAACCCTTGAAAAAATGATTTATACAGCAAGCCATTCATTCACTACACACTCGAGGAGAGAGCGAGAGGAATGGGATTTTTATTTCGAAATGTAAACAAAACGGATTTTTATGTTTTTGTGTACTAAAATAATATGTGTAATGTGGATAGGCATGTGCTTTCATTCTCATAAATTGTAATGAGCCAACTCTCTCAAGTTCATTTAATCAAGTCAAGTTCTTGCTCTCGCTCGACTCCTGGGAAAGCAGGCATCAAGCTTGGGAAGTGTTTTTGAAATGATGATGTTGAAAATATGAACTCTGGTATTTAGGAGAAAAGGTCGTTGAAACATAATGACACACGAAACGATATGCTCCCCTTAAAATTCACTGTATACGCATCAACTGTGGCGGCCTGTGGTTTCGCGTCCCTTTCCAAATATGGTACGCACTCAGGTATGCAGGGAATTAAGTAATTCTCTTTTTGAAAAACCAGAGGTGATAGTGAGGAACCCATGGAAGAGACACAATTATTACGGTGAATCAACCTTCAATTTGAACACGATGATATGGTCTCCACGAGTACAATATTTTTGCACGAAAAACCAAACATATTTTCCAACTTTGCCGCAGAGCTCACAACTCATCATCACGAGCATTACCATCCTCATCCGCTTTTCCTGGATTTCACATTTATTATATTTCTCAAAAGCTTGAGGCTATTTCATCATATTATTATTTCAGAAAGTTTTCATCTCAGAGGCTTAACAGGATATGTAGGAGAGGTGCAAGTCTTACCTTTGAAACACTACGAGAAGTACCTGATAATAATATAATAGGTTGACGGGGCACGCATTAACAAAGGAAAATGTTTTTTTTTTCTTTCCACAGGTGTGTTCGGCCGTCTTTTGTCAGAGCTGGAGACGACGACGCATGGCTTCCATTTGACGCTCTACAAAAAGGTCGCTTCACCACTTTACACAACTCGAAGCTGTATCCCTGTACATTGCTCTTCATCCCAGTTTTTGTTCCACGATGAAGAAAAGGAAGAGCTAAAAAAGTTGAACACAAACCAAATGGAAATTTGTATTATGTTAAAGGTCTCACTCGGAGTAGATGAAAACTTTGCGTATTTCTACCTAAAACTATATTACTCTCATGTACATACAATAAGTAATAGAAATGTGTTGTTTTTTGGATGAGAAATGTCGCAACTAAGTAGATGAGGTGAGATAACGCAATGACGCCTTTTGTTGTACTTTTTAATTTGCACACTTTCCGTGCTCCACTGTTTGCAAGCGGTGTCGTCGTGTTTTTGACTGTTTGACCTTTAGAGAGAGAAAATTTGGTGAAATAAATTACGCGAAACAATATGCGTCTCGTAACAGTGTGAATGTTACACAAACATTATGAATAGTTAAAGTTGAAGATAAAATATTTAAACTGCTACTCGTTGTATGACAAGAGGCGTGTGAGAATACATGATTGTTGCGGTTAGAATGAAGTATGCGCGTTATTTTTTCAAAACAAAAGAGTACGTATTTGTGTGTGATACTTGAAAAAAACCTGGGAAAATCTTACCTGATTTTTGAACCTGTTTCGTAATCTGAGCATATCTGTACAATTTATAAGCGTTGGCTAAGAACACGATATGAAACGTGAATATTACACAAGTGATTGTGACCCTTGTGATCCCCTCATCGGTTTTGGAGTGATGTAATCATTGCTTTTTGTGACTACACAAATCCTCATTACTCGCGAGTGGAGAATGCCAAAAATATGAAACATTCAAAGGTCACCCTTTTTCATTTGTTGTAGTTTTGTACTCATAATTTTGTTGGTGTTTGTTTTTTTCTCTCCGAAGTGAGCCAACGAAAAATCCTCAGTAAGCGCACAAGCTGCTGAGAGTCGTGATAAGTGGAGTGAAAGTCAAGTGAGAGAGGCTTCCCTGGAGGAGAAGAAGTATAATGGCTCGACATAAAAGTTGATGCACACTCTTACTCTCATTCTCGCTCATTGATATGCATTTTTGCAGAAGGGATCATCATAATAATATCCCGTATGTGGTAAACTTTTGGACAAACGCCATTAGCCAGGAGAATGGTTAGACGAGGTCGTTTTTTTCTGTTCAGAGAGAAAGGGCCGGGCGCACACCTCGGAAAGAGTGTGGGGAAAGTGTGGGAAAACGCTTTCTCCACTTATGGAGGAAAATGTTTGCAAATGAGCAAGTGTGTGCATTATGCATTGCACAAGTTTATACCGTCTTTTGGCTCTTAGAAGTAGCCCCTTTGACGAGAAACAGTCTACAAAAGAGAGAAAGTATAGAATTTTTGTGTTATTATATGTTTGGCTCAGACAGCTCGTATTTTTATACCAAAGAAGCTCAGCAGTAGAGATAGTGACGATAAAAGGCGAGAGATTTTGTATAATGCGTATTTATGACATGACTGAAAGGAGCAGTCCAATGTGTTGATGATCTTTTCAGAATTCCCATTTTATGGTCATTATCCAACGTATCCGAGGCACGAACAGAGTAATACGAAGAGAAACTTCGCTTTTCCCATTCATTTGTTATGCCAGCTGCCATAATGTCTGTGGAGTGTGCTCTCTCACTTTGTGTGCGGTTTTGTGGGTTCCTGAATTTTTCAGATAAAAAGGCGGATTTTTTTAGACAGAGCTGAATTTGTGTGCAAAAGTCAGGGAATGTGTATGTTGCACGATGAAGTGAGGCCTCATGTCCTCCAGTGTGGCGAAATTTGAGCAGATCACCAAGGGAAAGTGTCATGTGTGTTGAAATGAGAGTCGAGTTTTTTTTCTCTTTCGGAGCAAAAAAAAATGTGATCCCACTCGTCTTTGCTTTTGTTCTAGTTTTTACGTGCCAAGTTGAAGCACTTCCAGTGGGAAAGTACCTAATGTGAAAACCTTGTACAGGGGAGAAAGTAATGTTTGCTCCCGTATTATGTAACTTTTATTTTCACTCCGTCGACGAGGATTCGGGGTGTACTTTTTTTATTTTTGAATAAGCGGTCGTGTTCTAGAGTGGCCTCGTGTATCCCATTTTTCTTTCTTTTCATACTCCCAGCTCAGTCATTCAGTTAATTCTCAGCCAGTTATTACGGCCTGTTTCAAAAATGGATGTAATCGAGATGAGAGGGAAACAAGAGAAAGGGATGAGGAAGGGGAGAAAGTGAAACAAAAAACTAGTCATGTACTCAATTCATTATTCATTTTTTTTCGTCCCTATGAAATTGTAATGGGGACGCATGAGTGGGTTTTCAAGTCCATAAAACAAGGCTCTCTCCTCTCTTTGTTTCCTACGCGTTTATTATACCTTTTCTCACTTCGGACTTTGGACTGACCTTCCTGCTTTTTATTTTGTCCACACCAAAAAAAGAAACGGGGAGAGTTACGGATTTCATGGTGAACACTGAAAACTTTTTTTTATGAACTCGCTAATTTTCTTGTTATTCTCAATGGCGACTCTCCTTTGATGAGCCTTTCCTTTCAAATTACACATAAAAACATTGCTGTTGTAAACGTGAGTGAGTTTGTGTGTGGCAGAGTGTGCGGAAACAAGGTCAGTTATAAAATTTTGAAGGGGAGAAAGTTGATCCATTCTCGGATCTCCACCGTCTAAAAATATGTTGGAGGCATGGCCTGTCTAAAGAGTGTGTGGATTTCACAGCTCACAGATTTTTTTAAACGAGTGATGAAAGTCCACGTAATACGTCGTGCAACAAGGAAAAACATGTTATTACTGTGCGGAAAATTAAAGGCATTGGAAACGTTGACAAATCCTCGTCTTTTTATGTGAGAGCACCACACTACCGCTAGCGCCGTAAAAAGGGAGCGATTTTAATTAAAACGCTTTTCACGGGATCTCTCAGCCTGTCGATAAATCAAAGTTGTGTGCGTCATTTTTTTTTTGAGAACGAGTGACCAGAGAAAGTTCACAGACGACTGTGGCAGGTACATGTGTGCAGTCATTTCGACAGGATTTCCAATAATTACGCCTGTGAGTCCTCTGAGAGTTAGGGAATCGTTGTAAATGAAGTTATGAAGCCCTTGTTGTTTTACGACCCATAAAATCTCGGTGACGCTTTCACATGATGGGAGCGAATGGGCGGTACATAACTTTTTGCAACTGTTTACAGCTCACTTGCACTCAATCGGAGAAATTGCAGAGAGATTTCAGTCTAAAAGTAATGTCTCTATTTTCAGACACATTTAACTTGCTCGAAAGGTCATAAAACATGCGTGAAATAGATATGTCTGGACGACTCTGTCAAAATAGAAAATAACTTGATGAGATTAATACATGTAAAAAATGTTCTGCACATTTATGTTTTGCATTACCTTTATCGACCTTCAGTTTTCGTACACGCTTAACAAACTACCAGTTATAAAGCACCTGTCAACTTACCTGCATGCAAATCGGGGTACATGAAAACTTGTGTGTGATACAATTGAGGAATGTTTGTGAGTTTAACTGTGAGCTACACAAAAAATTTTAATATTATAAATTACTACCATGAATCTACTGTAACGTAACGATTAGTATTACGGTGTCTTGTACGTTTCTTCGCTAGTTGTAATACGCGATAATGATAAGACGTGACAAAGTTGAAAGATTATGAGCCGTGTGATGTGTTTCTAGGAGTACTTTCTAGGAGTTTCCGAATGAAGAACAAACTGTGTACTTGTGTGCCATTTCACTTGTGAAAACATAATAGGTATACAGAAATTTAAGGTACTCTCGTATACTTGATAGTAAGAATAGTCCATAGTCATAGTTGATTATAAGCGTATTATTGTATACCAACTAAAATATGGAGATTTAAGCTATTGATCCATGAGCTAAGTGGCGTCATGTGCAACGACATGGTGGAAAACTCAAAAAAAAAATTAGATTTTTTAAAACAATGTATGTCTATGTTAAACCTAGTTAATCAATATTGTTACGATCACTCGTCGTTGTAATACCGTGTAAACGAATTATTGTGAAAAATGATGGTAAAAAATAACTAACTAACCGCTCTGCTGCTTGAGAAGGCTCTTTCTCTCTCTAGAATACAGACATATTATTGAATACAACCAATGTTGCAACTTCGCAACGGACATTTCCACCGAGACTATTGCGAGTCGTAGTGTGTCCTTAGGGAAGCAAGATAAATGTAATTGTACAAGTTGACGACTTTTGTAGACTTGTAGACAAAGTAACAACGTTATCCACCGTCTCTAACCTCTCTACAATACTACATTGTAGACAGAAACATCTATGGACTTTTTTAGTTACAATCTGTACAACTGATACAAAAGCTAACATACCTAACTGTAATTGAACGGGTCGCATATTGTAAGTCGTCCTAAACATAATTTTTTCCGTCTCTTTCTCTCTCTCTCCTTTAAAAGAACGAGTCTAGAGGCCATCAAGTTGAATAGGAATAAAAATCAAATTTAAAATCTTACCAAAAAAAACCAGTTGCTTTCTAAACTTCTTTGGAACAAAACGATTTTGTAGGGAGAGAACTAAGAGAAATTCCTCGTCAAAAGTAACTTTACACAGTATACCAAAGGTAATTGCTTAAAAATCATAATATTAAATATTATACTACATTTACAGATGGAAGAAAACTGGAAATTGAAATTCGCCACACAAAAGTGTATAAGCTGCGTAAATATAATATTGCATGTAATTCTTATAGGTGATAGGTAAATTGTATTACGATGGTGTATTATCCTAAGTTGTTTAGAACTTGGCAGATGGAAATAATTATGATACGAAAAATATGTTTACTCTATCATAAATCTCTACAGCGTAAAGTGTAAGTCGTATGAGTACACATAATGTTACATGTAATATGCGTTCTTATTAAATAGCGAGATGTACTGTACACAAGAGGACGGGAAAATGGCGTTAAAAAATAAAAATAATCAACTTCTTTTACAGAGTACTAAAATAGCCTCGTCTTCAACAACGAATCCTGCCTTTTAATTCCGAGAACGAGTCTGGCGAGACAAGCACCCCTTTAATTTCTAATGAGCTCATGAAAATTCAATAAATGCTCCAAGATTGCATATACCCTTCCATGTTTTGCATCAATATTCACTCCAGAGAGGATGGGGGAAAGTAAGAGGCTTTTACGAGTTTATAAAGCCAACTGCACGACTCCCTCTGGACAAAGTGTTCCGGTTTCGAGGGACACCTCCCCCTGTTGTGTGAGAAGGCAACTTTCTCCTGGGAAAATCGGTGGTGGAGTGATGGTGATGTTTTCTTCAAGCTTGTTTTAGCCGGACTCAATCGGCGTTGCTCCAGGATGACGACGATGATGATGTACACTGTGTGTTATATGCCATCCAATTTCTTCATATCTTTCACTGAGAAGAAAGCACTTGCTTTTCACGCTGTTGTAATGCTTGCATCATGTTATGGCAGAAAGAACATGGATGGATGTAGTGTTATAGTATATTATTAGTATGCTTTAATGGGATCCCAGCCAGTTTTCTCCTCTTCTCCTGTACTCACGTTGTACACGGGAAGAGTGTAGAGAAATGAGTTTTGTCATGATGAGTATTGCTCTCTGGAGTTGCACATTGTGCCTTTTCTCCAAAGCCCTGAGATGGCGAAGATAATATGAAGTTTTGTGTTTGGAAGCTCGTCGTGAGTGAGCTCGGTAGTGCGGCTTTTGGTGGACGAACAACTGCTGCCAATTTGATATGACTGAACGTCCCATGCGCTCTATACGGTGGAAAGTGCTCGCAAAAGAAATAAAATAGACTATACACAAGTTGTGAGAGACTTGTCTCTTTCGTGGAATGTGCGCTTCTCATCCTACTCCTATACGAATATACGGGCCTGCATTTGAGGAAAATGTAGATTCGCGTATTCTCATAAAAAGCCCCGAAAAAAAACTAAAGTGTCTCTCCACATAATTGTATCTCTCTTTAAAAAAGGAGTAGACGTGAAGAAACAGAGTTTGAAGGATAAATTGTTGAAGTGTCTCGTATGTGTTGTATTAAGAAAAGCAGGGAAGTATTCAATTTCATTGTAAGGGCATTACTACATGGAAAAGCATCACTTTGTATGTGCTTTATAGAAAGCCTTTAAAGACTTTTTTTAAGACGGACCCCCATCATCAATGAAAAAAGGCCATTCAACTTGCCCAAGGTTTTTTAAGTGCGTTTCTACGTCGGAGGATTTAGTGAAAGAAAAAGTTGAAGGTGTGATTTAGACCTGTAATTGAGCTCATTTCCCTGTCTTACAAGATATCAGCTTATGGGGCTCATTAAGGGAAGGGAGTGAGGTGACAATACAATTGACGAAAACTGTTTGATTTGACCTGAGGAGGGCATCTGGTGAAAATGGTGTGACACTTCTGGTCCTCATCGAGAAGCCTCGTGGGA
>JAHZMW010003692.1:0-12020 GCA_027743745.1 Alloscopus bannaensis | reverse complement strand
ATCGCACGCTTGACCAAATGCCGTTTTCAGAATTCAAAAAAGTCAACGCGTTCAAAAGTTATCGATGATACGGCCGGACGGCCGGACGGCCGGACGGATTGGTACGATCTTAATATATGGCTCACGCCATAAATAATATCATGTCCTAATATTATTTTTTTGAAGAGTTATTTTTTGCATAATTCTGACACCTTAATTTGTCAATAATTGAAATAAATTTTTCCTAATTTTAAAAAGAGCTAATTGCCTTTCGCTAAAAAAGGTGCAAATTGTTATTTCAATCCTAGCGCATTTAGTACGAAATTTCGAGATTTTTATTTTTGGATGTGTCAACAATTGTGGTTAATAACTCAACAAAATACAACTTGCAAAATAAAATGTGAATTGTTACTTAAACCGTGCTATATTTGCCGAAACCTATTGTAGAGCGTTGCGGGATAAATACAAGAAAGCATTTCTCCGAGGGAAACCCGTTTTAAAATACAACATGCTTTCTGTAAAAATCTATATTCTATAGACACAAAAACTGTTTTTCACAATTAAAACTAAAACTGAAAAGCGTTACAACTAATAATATTAAATGGGCTTAAATTATCAAGTCCCTCATGAAAAATTTCGTTTTCATATCAACCGTGAAAATAGGAAAACTTTTTGCTGTTTTATGTGAAAATTGTAAATCTTTTTGCTGTTTATGTAATGGCAAAAATAATTTTACATTCACCTTTTTTGATATTGTAGAAAATTTATATGAACCTTGGTGACTGAATTAAGACGTAAATGCAGATTTTGGCGCTTGTGGTATTTGAAATTTAAATTTAAGGTTCTGTTAGCATATCGGATATTGGGGCTAGTTAAAACTGTTTTGCTGCAAATTGCGGCGAAAACGGCCCCGTTCATATTCAAATCAAATTATAAAAATACACAAAAAATGAAAAGTCAGAGTGGCACTGGGTCGTTCAAACTAGACGTGGTAAAATAATTTGATGATAAAATGTGGTTCAAAAAAGAAATTACCACCGTTGTTACTTAAAACTCCAGTATCAAAATTTTCAAATTGTTTAGCGGGTTTCTAGACTTTTCTTTAATTCAAATGTTTGGAGATGGTTTCTCATTTCGCGCAACTATCGACAGAAATGTTGATATCCATTTTTAACGATATATCAATGATTTATATGACACAAAAACATTTTTGCAAACTTAATTGGATAGTAACTGCCGGTTCATCAAAAAGTTCTCCTTGCAATGCGTAATACACGCTACGGTTCACTTTAAACAAAAAATTGCAGCAAGCTTTGACTTGGACCGTACGCCTTCCGTTATACACGAGCAACGATTTTTTAATAAATGCTATATTCCTAGGTTATAAAAATAATATATTTTATATAATTTTTCTGGCCTTCTCAGTATTACTATGTCACCGGAATAATGTTGTTTGCATTTAGTAAACTAATTTTTCGTCAATCACCCATTGCATGAAAAAATCTTTATGCTCAAAGTAATTTTACATGTGATTTGAATTCGATTGTTTATCAAATCCTTAAACTCCCAAATGAAATTATTGAAAATACAAGCATGAGAAGTGATTGGATTTACTAGTCATACCAGTCAATTTTTTCCAGCCGAAGCACTTCCGCGGTGACCCGTTCCGTATCGAAGTAATTGGATAAATGAATTTCCTTTACAGCAACTGGCCTAGATCCAAAAGCACCTTTGAATACAATAGAATGAGGACCCTCTCCGAGTATTTCATCTCGATTGACAGTAATAATGCCATTTTTCTCCTCTTTAGTTGCCGGAGGTGATACCGCCTCCAGAATAGTTAAGGCGCCACTTTGAAAAGTTTGACTCAAAGCGTTTTTTATCACCGGGAATCCATTTTCTCTTGTTAGAAGAATATTGTAGAGTTTCCAACTCTGGTCAAACTTGTTTGCTATTGTTTTCTTAAATTGGAACAATAAACAAGTTAATTTACGAAGTTGTCATGAATAATTAACAAAGTAGCAATACTGTTACCAGTTGCTCAACATCGTTGGGACCCAGGACTGATTGCTCTTCAAGATATGACAGCAGATCCGAACCAACTGCTGTATAGTTTACCAATTTAAACAAGTTGGATTCGATGTGTTTTCGTTGCCACAATTCCATTGCGTAATATAGTTATTATATTTGTTTATTGTCACAATAATTAACGTTAATTAATAATTTTGCTAACGTGTTTTATGTAATGAATAGTACACCAGACCCAATTTAGCACTGATGCATGATGGAACCTGCGCATGAAGCTAGCAGTTTGGCTTGGAACCTGCTTTTACTCAAGATTTATCTGTATCCGGTGTCGTAGATTATAAATCAATCATGACTCATGGGGACTGAGTTGGGTGGTATGAATAAATACATTTTTGTCAAATAACATCACATAAACTAATCTGATAACCTTATCTCAAAAAATTCAATTCGTTGATGAGCTTTGCATTTGTTCAGAGATAAATAAATTTTATACTCCGATGGTTAACAAGTGCAAATACACTTGTTTATAGGTATCCAAAATCGATTTTGATGGACTTGGTACATGTGCTTGTGTCAGTGGATTATTCCTTTAATGCCTCTGCAATCTATACACAGTATACTCTCAAACCCCTCATTTATTCGACACTTTATAATTCAAAATTTGGTTCATATGTTTTTATAGATATTTTACTCTTCATGAGGCTTTATGTAGCTGGTCCCGTTTTTTGAAAGAGTTTGCACTATTAGAATTCGCAATGTGAGCAGTATATATATTTTGTAGAACTACAAAATATATATACTGCAACTTTATAGAAAACTGCTTCAAAAAATCATCACCAGTCGAACAATATGACGCAGATCAAACGATGTAAGAATCAAGTATAACTCGTACATATAATCAATGTAAGCTAAGTGACTAAGAGAATGTTCCATACGTCATCGTACCGTCCACTCATGTATAAACTACGCAGAATACTTCAGAGTTGTCATTGTCAGTCGAAAGTTTCGACTCAAAACTGACTACGATACTTGGTAGAGATATCGGTAGCTCTCACTACGCTATCCTTTTGTGCACATCGATTCCACTTATGAACGAAGATTTTTCACATTCTGACAAAAGCAAACACACAACAATGACCATTATACTGCGCAACCGGCTACTAACAACCAACCAAGATAACACAACTTTTTGAAGCACGTAAAAGGACAATCACCCACGTTCTTTTTTGTCACTCAAACGTTTCTGTGAGTTTCTCTCACTCACCCATGATGACCTTACACTATGATAAGCTCTGTTTTCGAATATACTATACAAGTATATAAACAATAGTTTCCTGACACACAAATTACATGATATTCAAATGCTTTTGACTTCCTCCAAATACGTGATTGATTTGTACTGATTTCATCTGAAATGGTCATGAGTGTCAAACAGGATGGCCATGATGGTTGATTATTATACCAAAAAGTGTCTATTTCCAACCTCAAACGTATGGACGCGTTTTCAAGCAGTTTTGATAAACAAACCAAACACTTGATTTTTAATATGCAGTTTGTACATAGCACACAAAACTTGTATAAGTTTGATACCCTCACTACTACAACCTTTGGAGAGCAATGCTCTGAAAAAATTCGATCTCCTGCAGATAAAAGAGCGTAATTCATATTAATGGAAAATTATAATGTGATTTAGTCACAGCACTCATTCCATTGTATGGAATTTTTTTTACAATATTTAATGCTTGAAATGTAAAATTTCCGTAATGGAGTTGTACGAAGTAAAGTACGTCCGGAACAACTTGTCCGATTTGGTACATTATACAAATGTCCATTTTGATCTCCTCTCGTACCTCGAAGAAAACAGGGTCCTAGGTCCTGCGGATGTTACGCATTTGGTAAAAATATAATTATGGTTGATTTTAAAAAATCGAATGAAATGAAAATATTTATTTCTTGCTATTATATTTATTAAGTGGTCAAAAGCAAACAAGTCCGAAAAAAGTTGGGCACTATACTCCATCCTAGAAACGAGAGTGAATGCGTACGCCGTGATGCAAGAGGCACTCCGCCGAACGAGTCAGAGTGGAGCGTTACAAATTCTGGAATCAATCTCGCGGCCGGCAACATTCGGAGAAAGGCAGATTGGTATCACAGTCGACCAAAATGCAAAACTCGGGGAAGGCCCTCATGCCTTTTTGTATAAAGGTAAAATCGGATTTCGAGATGTTGCCGTGAAACAGATCAAACATTCCAGATCGTTTGATCCAGACAGAATCAGGGTCGAAGTACGGAAGTTGGAGGAAATCGAATCGTTTGACTACGACAATATTTTAAGGTACTTTGGTCACAACAAGTGTGCTGAACTGGGATTGCTGCTGGCACTGGAATTATGTGACCAAAATTTGGCAGAATGGGTTCATAAGTCGAAGGGAATCAGTCTTGATCGAGGTGGCCTTCTTAAGCAAGCTGCTTCTGCGATGAAGCACCTTCATTCACTTCAAATAACTCATATGAACATAAGACCTGAAAACTTTCTGGTGAGGGAAATTCATGACGTTGTCCGTATAAAGTTAACTGGGTTTAGCTGTTCTAAAAGCAAGGAGGAACTAGCAGAGATTGGTGAGATTACCGGAATGTTTGACAGAGACGAGCAGTGGTGGTCCTCTCCCGAATTTTTGAAGCGCTTCGTGGACAAAGAGAGAAAGAGCGTCAATAAGGTACATACGTGTTGCATGACAATTTACCGGGAGACAATTCCCGGGAATTGTTATGAAACTGACAATTTCAGAACAATATCCAAGGGAGCAAAAAAAGTGAGGCTGCAACTTTTTTGGGGTGACATATACCGGATATGGTATTTAAAAAACAATGGGAAAATGTCATCCGGGAAATGTCTTCCGGAAAATCTCTTGCGAATTTACCTTGTCACTCAAAATTGCTTGTAATATATTATGTGTACTTCCTCTCTGCAGGCAACGGATGTGTTTTCTTTGGGGTGCGTCTTCTATTTCATCCTCACTGACGGCAGCCATCCATTCGGAACGATGCCGTCATCCCGTATCAACAATATTGTGAACGACATCCCTCTCGTTTCCAAGGAGCAGTTGAAGCATGTGACACATTTCGTAAACCTCATTGAACAAATGACACATCACGACCCCACTTTGAGACCAGAGATCAACGAAATACTGTGCCACTGGAGTGGCTCGATGGAGGGTCACTCTTCAATCAACAAGCGTTCTGAGCACAACTTGACGACCACCGTGACTCCCCAAAATGTTTTCTTTACCATTGCCACCTCAAACGGAGACGTTGACCAGATTCGTTCTATGTGCCAACTGTACCTGGCTACGGCATCAGTAAAGCTTGCAGACGTGGTCATCGAGTGGAACGGTGTGACCAAAACAGCCCTCCACCTCGCTGCAAAATGTGGCCACCACCGAATCGTGGAATACCTCCTCGACGACCACGAGTTTGGTGAAGTCCTGGGAGAGAGAAGGTTCCGCAATGTGATCCACCACTGCGTCAAGAACACGGTGGGAGCGACATCTCTTGAAATTGAGAATAAGGTGGAAATCCTACATCAGCTAATCAGTAAGTGTCCAGGTCTCATGAATAATTTAGACGAAAACGAAATCCTTCCCATTCATCTGCCAGCGGTTCATGAGCGTCTCCTCATCGAATTGGGTAACCTTGGAGCGAAGTTTGAAGCCACCAACCCGAACCGCTCTAATGTCCTCCACATTGTGCCGTGGTACTTGACCCCACAAGATTACCACAAGGTGGTGGAATACGTTTTGGAAAAAGGGATTGGAGGAAAAATGTTTCGGGGGGAGGACAGCTTGGGGAGAGTGCCACTTCAAATAGCAGTCCAGAAGTTGGAGGTGGAGCACAAAACTTTGGAGGTGTTGCCACCTGAGGTTTGTGAGCTAAGCTTTGATGCGGTGGACGCGAAGGGGAACAACATCTTATTTTATGCGATTCAAGAAGGCAGGTCTGTTCCGTTCTTGGAGGAATTAGTGGGCAAAGGGGCGGATCCGAAACGGGTCGGTGTAAATGGAAACACTTTGCTTCATTGGGTAGCCCAACATGGGGGCACTGAGGATGTCAAAGAGTTCCTAGAGAAAAAGCTTCCGGAATACCGGAACAAGCGAAATGACGATGGTCTTACTCCAGTGGAAGTTGAGGAGGAATTATTGGGTTATCACCATTCCATAGTTAATATTGGGGCTGATTTGCCGGCGTCAGGAATACCGAAAACCGGGTTTCGTCGAGAGACCAATTTTGCCTCTGGAAACAAACTTGTTGTGTGTGTTTTTGCATTCATTGTTTTTTACGGGATAATAGGTAGGTTTTATAATAATTGAATTATTATTTATATCGGAATTGTTTGTAGAAACATTGTCAGTATCATTTTATCAATCACTCTAATTACGAGATCACCAATATCTTGGAAAAGATACTGAGACCTCTAATTTGGCTCAAATATCAGTCGGTTTGTTATGTGGTTTTTGTATTCAGTAAACTGGCTTGTCAATTTTACAATAATCCCGTATCAAATAAATTATACTGGTTTTTACATGCACATGTTATATATCATTTTACAATTAATTTTTAATCTCTTAAATTAATACTCAAACAAAATAAAAAAGTTGAGCTTCCTGTGTGCACTGGCCAGCAGCCCGGAGTAATTCAGTGGCTTTGATTTTCCAGGTGTGAATATGGAGAATTTTGAGCCACCCAAAGTTTGGTAGTGGAGCCCTGCGAACTTCCTTAAATCGCTACTATTTCAGAAGGAAATCTTTAGAAATCGAAGGGCTGGCATTTGACCTAGAATCTACGCCGAAATAGGATGACCCCTTGACGAAAGTCTTGTAGGCTCCATGACGACCTCACAATGTGAAGTATGCCAGCCAAATTTTGTCAACAGTGTGGATCCCACAGTGTCCCAAAACTGGAGCCGTCCGTTACGAGACGAGCTGTCGTCGAAGACGGCGACCGGTCTAAAATAGATTGTCGTTGATTGTGTGAGATGACATCTTCTCCATATAGACAGCTACACGTTGGAGACTCACAAACCGAAACGGATTGAAATATCGGACATCAGTGGCGGTGGATAGTGTTAAGCGAACGGCAAGAACCGTTTTTGGTCAAATGAATATTCCTTTAAGAAGAGGCTAAAAGATTAGTGATCCTGGAGGTCTTTTGTCACGAAACCGTTTTCTACCAGAATTGAAAGAACCTGAACACTGAAGACAAATGATGCATCATTGTGATAAAATTGACCTGAATATTAAATATTTATTGTTTTACAAGTGAAGACAGGAAAGTTGATCGATAAGCAGTCAACAGGTTGCTAAAGGTGGCACACGGATTTTGACCGGAATACAGATCCTCCTGATTCTCAAGCTTGTTCAGAAGCATATCCCATACCTGAACCAAATTTATAAAAATATAATCGGAGGTCTTATTATTTTCCATGTTAACACACGCCAGAAGGATTTCACATGGGAATATAGCCAAACACTGGTATTACAATTACATGAAAGGTATAATGATTAATGTTGGTAATTTTTATTGCAACTCACTTCAATCGGCAAAATTTCTTCTGATTTCTTCTCCCCTTGAATCATTGCTACCGTAGCTATGGCAATTTTGAATCAGCTTGGTATTTGTAATGTATTGTTGTAATGTTGTAAATATATATCTTGACACCTTTGTTTGACTGTACCTATGATGATATAGGTATGATGAACTGAAAAGTTGGTGTGACATCATGTTATCATTAGCGGGTTCAAATAATGACAACCCGGCTCTAATCTCGGATCAATATCAGCTTTTCAGAGCCTCACTCAACGTTGTACGTATTTGTAGTCATCAAGATTCAAGCAGAATACAATTTTTTCAATTTTTATTATATTGATGAAACATGAACTTCGAATATATAAATAAGACGTGGTTTCCAAGGTGTCAGCAGGCTGGATTCATGAACGGGCTAAAATGCCATTGGTTCTTTATAATATGCATTTGTTCCGTAATAATGTTATCAGCATTATCATATCGGTTATAATTAATAGTTAATAGTAATTAAGGAATATGCACTAGTTATTTCACCAGCCTCAATATCTAGAGCCAACCTCATCTCAACTGGGACGATAACTCGAAATTTTTAAGGTTGGCGAAGTATTAACGCATTTTGTGGGTTCAAGTGGCTATAAAACTTAATACCGTGTGGCAAGTCGCGCTTCAAACTACATGCATAATTGTTGCGCTTTTAATCTCAGCGGCAAACCGAAGTCTGTCATAAATGCCATAAAAACACGAACATTCATGAATTTATCCATCAATTCCTTTAACCGCCCATAATTTCCCAGGATAAAGCATTGTCTTCCATTGCGACGAAGGTGGAAAACTGTAAACGCGAAATTTAATTATTTTGCAATTGCTCGCTCGTTTGCGTCAACCATGAATATTCCAGTGTTTCTCCTTAACAACTTTTTATTTAAAAAAATACTTCGTTTTTGTACCATACTTGGTTAGCGTGCCCAAAATTGTATACTCAAAGGAATTAGGAGACGCAGTAATGGGTAATCGCATGTCTCAAGTGGTGGACAATCCAAGCGCCTTCATCGGATTAAGTCTGAGACTGGAGCTATTATTAGGTACGGAAAAGGCAACCATGTCTGAAAATGACTTTTGACTTCATCACCCTCAACACCTTTCCTCACAACAGCACGAGGCAATTCTCCAAGCAATAAAGCGGTATCATCTAATTATTAAAATACTTCAATTATATTTTCAAGAATCAGGGCGAATACCCTCGCCGATTGTGATCTCAAAATTAGCCGCTTACTTTGCCGACTTTAACACTAATTTGATACAGTATTATTTGATTACATGTAATAATACTTAATATTAAGTTGTTTTATGAGACAGTGTAAAACAAGTTCTTTTTTTTCTCCACCTAAATTCCACATTTTTGGAAAATTTTCATTGCAACATCCACAACCATAAATACTCCGACGGAGCAGCTACTCAATTCTCATTTGTAATCTTGCATCTCTTCTTCGCACCCAAAATGAAGATCTTCCTTCTCCTAGCGTCTCTCTGCCTGTTCTGGAGAGCCTCTGCCGAAGACGCAGAAACAGAAAGCTTTTGGGATCCCTTAGTCTCTATTTCGGGATACGGTAACCTTCTCGGGGTCCGCGAGCGAACAATTCCAGAACACGGAAATGGCGTTGGTCGTCACTACTACTCGTTCAAAGCCATCCCTTATGCGAATACTCCCACCCGATTTTCGGCGACGACCTTGAAAACTCAGTTGACTTCCCCGCTTGGCGTCTTCAACGCTAGTGGTCCGCAACTTGCTTGCTGGCAGACGCCGGCGGTGCCGACGCTCGTTTTGGTTCCAGGACCTTACACGGAGGACTGCCTCACTCTGAATGTTCACACTCCAAAGGTAAAAAATATTTCCATCAATTAGTAATAATAATTTATAACGTTATACAGAAGGTGTTCCGCCCTTATTTTTCCAAATTTCAAGTCGACTTTAAACTACTTAATTTTGGTTCACGTAAAAAATTCTTCTAATTAGCGTGTTATCTGAAGCTTTATGTGATACATTTTGAGGTTGTTTTTTAAAATAATTTTTTATCATTTTTGTACCTAAAAGGTCCCCACCGTATTCGACCCCTTGCTTCCCGGCGGCAAGAAATTGTTACCTGTCATCGTTTTCATTCACGGTGGCAGCTTTATTCGCTGGTCCGGCAAAATTTTTGACGGCAGTCGACTCCTCAACAAAGATGTCGTCCTAGTCTCCATAAATTACCGACTCAATCTCTTCGGCTTCTGGGGCCTCGAGACTGACGAGACTCCCGGCAACTTGGCGCTATACGACCAAATCCTCGCTTTGGAGTGGGTTCAAAAGTACATCAGTCAGTTCCGGGGATGACCTCACGGGATGGGCTTCAGACCCTTCGCCAATGTCTCATAGTCTCACTGTTGCGACTCAGTTTGGTTGTTATAACGCGAGTAATCCTAATTTGGCGTTTACTCTGGCTTGCATGAGGGCCCTGCCGGCGGCGACTTTGGTGCAGGCGACGCCAATCTTTTATGTAATTAATTTTCATATATTTTTTTTTGCTATTCTTAAATAGTTTTAACCCTTTTTATACATTTTTCTCAGTCTGCCCCAACCGTCCAATCGTATCCACTGACCATCCCGAAAACCACCCCTGTCAGCCCCTACGTCGCCCTAGTGACCTCCGGGCTACATGCCGCAGTGCCGTTGATGCTCGGCGCGAATAAAAATGACGGCTCCTTCCTCCTCTCTCGAGTTTACGCGGGTTACGCCCCCACCGGCCTTTTAAGCAATCCTGCCTTCCTCACCACGCAATTTGTTCAAATGTTGTTGGGCTCGTCGACCTTTGTCATTCAGGACACTCCCATTGGAATCTACGACACAATAATTAACACGTATTTGGGTACTTCAAAGAGTTCCGGAGTTTGGAGCCAAATGACTTATGGATTAATTGATGTAAGTGCTGAAAATTATAATTATTTTAATTTTGGAGAGCAAAGGTTGTTGAGTAGTGGCAAATTTTCAGATTTTCAGCGTGTGGTACTTCAAAGCGGCGGTTCACAAGACGGCTATTGGTCACTCTGCGTTTGCGCCGACTTACGTTTACTCTTTTGATTACAGAGGGTAAGCGTATGAAATTTTAGTTTTTTATTAAAAAAAATAATATTTAATTTAAAGCATCTTTTGTGAATTTTGGTCTAATTCTTGACAGGGAGCAGAGCTTGTACCCTTATATGGGCGGAGTTCCTCAAGTTCCTCGCGGAGTCACTCATTGTGACGATTTGATATACCTCTTCAACTTTGGAGAGTTCACCAAAGAGCAGGACAAAGCTATGAGTAGACAAATGTTGAACTACTGGAGCAACTTTGCTCACACTGGGTACACACATCAATTTTTTATATGATAATTCTGACAAACGGGTTTCGATGCAATTGTATTGAAACTTGAGGTATTTTATTGATTATTTTTCAGAAATCCTAACGATCCTGGAACGAATATTTGGCCAGCATACAATCAACTTAAGGACGAATTTCTGAAAATCAACTCTGTCAGCGAAGTGGCCACCGATTACGTCAACTCCTGGGTTCATGCGTCGGTGGGGATTGTGTAACTTAACAGTGTTTCATATCAATTGTTAAGTTGAATTTGTAGTTGTTAAATAAGAACAATAAAGTAAGCTAACCAGCATGTTATAAAAGCACACATGAATAATAAGATTGTAATAACGGATCAGGATACATTACTTGAAAGGGCCGACGCTTGATACAAATTATTGGGGGATTTACCTCTGGATTTAAGTGTGTTGTCACCAATTCAGTTGAATCGGTTCTCATCTGATTGCGCTCTTATGCATCATCACTGCAAAGGCGAGCAGTCTGAAGAGTTTATGAAGAATTCTATTACTGTTGTAATATGACAACATTAATAGTATGTATTAAATTATAATCCGTGAGATGAGCTCATACTAAGAGATCATACCGGTATAAAAAATTTGATAAAAAAGTGATAAAAGCGATTAATCGCTTAAATCAGAATTTGATGTACCCTTTGATCTTTTTGATTTTGCTGTCGTTATTACTACATATACAGCGTCATCTCAACTGGATGGAAAGCTTTTGATGGTGCGAACACCGTGAAATTTTCTGCTGACAGTGAGAATTGTATTTTTTTTCTCGAAAAGCTGATGTGCCTAAAAATATGCGAATTTGAAGTGCCAACAAAAGTCAAGCACTTTTCACCAATATATATTTGTCGTCAAGGGTAACGAATTTGGCTCCTGCACCATGTCCATTTATTACATATTTACTGTCAATATAGTTCTGAAGCTCATACAAAATTCACGGCGGGCACAAGCAGCCCATTGGTTACCTCAAATCATGTGATAATTTTTCAGTGGTGAATTTATCACATGATTTGAGGTAACCAATGAGC
>JAHZMW010003691.1:0-10323 GCA_027743745.1 Alloscopus bannaensis | reverse complement strand
GATTTTCTATGATTGCCGTATTCAACCCCCTGAATGGAATATGTGGTCTCAAACCCAAAATTCAGCTTAACGTATCGAAAGTGTCTTTGACCGACACTTTTAGCAGCACAGAACACAAGACACATTTCTCACTTTTTCTTCTTTTGTACTCCCCCTTTATAACTAACATAAAAAAATGCGATAATGTGTTCTCTTTCTTCTCGTTTTTGTCCACATTCTTTCAACGTTCGAAGACAAATGCATGGAACTTCGATGCAAAATCGTGGTGAGTCAGGCACTTGAGAGCGTCTCGTCGTACTCGTCTCATCCCCAACGTGAGATTTTATATGCATACATACACCGAAGTTTTCACAGATGCAGTAAGCAGGCCAAATGATTACGACAGAATTGCGACACACACTAGTCAACATCTGGACAACAAAATGTACACGTACTAATTGCAACTCTGAGCGGAAGGAAATGGTGTTCATCTCAGTATAACAGAGTTCATTCCAGAAAATCTTGGAAGCTGAAGGAACCGTGACGAATCTCTTTCAGATTCATTTTCGTCGTCAATTTGATTTGGTCGAAATAAAAACCACTATCCGTCCCCCTTGGCCACTGGTCAACTTCGTGATCATATTGGATTTGCAGACATTAGTTTCTGGCCTTGTGTGGAGAGAGGTTTGGTAAGTCAGTTTTTAATTTCAACGGATTAATGTCTTGCTGTTCCAGATCGTTTCCGTTGTTCATTGTTACGTTCAACATTGTTAATTTTTTAAAGCAATAATTTGAACTTGTTTACTTTATTGCGTTCTGTTTAGATCAGCGAAAGTGAACAAGGCGGACTGTTTGCTTTTCTGGGCGTCTGAGAAAAGAAGCTAAAATGGGAGAGGACCAGGAAATGTCAGCGTCTTCACAGGAGTCAGAAAGTGCCAACGCTGGAAACACGGTCAGCAAAGGTGATGACATTGCCAGAAGAGCTACTGATTTCGATCCAATCGTGGTCGACCGGTCACTCAGCGATCCCGACAAGAGTGATGTGTTACAGACAAGGTTCCAGTGTTCTCGGTGTTCGTCAACGTTTTCAAACAAGTCGAACATGTTCCGGCACGTCTCAATCGTTCATGACAACCTCCACTTTGCCTGCTCGGAATGTGGAAAAAAGCTTAAAAGCAAGTCGACCTTGAAACTTCACCTTGCCAACTTGCACAGGATCACGACCAACCCTATCGCACCCAATGAACTAACGAGTATCATCCCGGAAAGGAATCGCCGTCAGGTGCGGCAAGTCGGTAACGGAAAAGTGGGCGACGACAGTGGGAATATGGAGCAAATGATTAGAGCGAACAAGTTTCAAAGAAGGGAAGAAAAGAGCAGTCCAACTCGACGACAACTCTCTTCCTCAAAATTCTCCACCCGCATTGGAAGCGCGACGGGTGGAATTCTCCAGCCAAGGCGGAGTAGGTTGAAGCGCAGATTCGGGAAGGTAGAAACGTTATCCGAGAAAAAGGTTGAAGGCGATGTAATTTCAAAAGGAAAGACAAAAGTGGTGACCAAGCCGTCCCACCCACCGGTCATTCCTGACTGGTATTTGGATCTGGAAAACGCCGAGTTTAAGCGCCACATGAAGGAAGAGTTTCTTCGAAAAACGCTGTACGGCGGCGTCACCTTCCTTGGAGTAACTTCCTCCGTATCCAGCGAGACAAAGTCGAAGACGGACCTCCAGTTGGACAATGCGAGGGAAGTCGACAGCATGTAATTGATGCGTCAGTTTAAATCTTTTTTAGTTTACTACAATTTGTACTTTTTTAAATAATGGTTGTAAAATGAGAAGTAATGCTTAGTTCTAGAAAAGAAATCTATCAAGTAATACGAAATCATAATTTGACAGGTTTTGCAAGACACTAGCCTCTTTGTATACATACCTGTATTTTTAAACATAGTTAATAAAAGATGAATTGCAATTGCTATTTCAAGTCTTATGCAAGATCAGAACTTATTCAAGGAGAATGACTCGGATTTTCAAGGTATTGGGAATTCCACCCACGTGCTTCCTTTTTGATCACTCCGTGACCAATTCGCAATTTGAAAAGGCATATTAGCACAAAATATTAGTCATCATAAGAGTTCGAAATACAGAGGCTACATGGTGAAAAAGTCATGCATAAGTTGTGATTCACATTACTGTAATCTGAAATTACAACAGGGTCACATCTGAGCCTTTTGAATTTGTGAACATAATGGTGAGTCGTCATCACTCACTCGTCATCATAACACAAAAAGTGCAAAGTCAACAGTTTCCCTTTCTTAAAGTCAGGAGCAGGTGTCCAGTCAACATAGATTGACTCGAAGTTCTGTTCCGCACTTTTTTATACCATAATACCATGATGAAAAATGCTTTAAGTGATGGAAGGGACATTTAAGAAACACATACAACATGCACGACTCGTTAAATTCGTAAATGAAGTTTTTGTTTAGGTAGCAAACGACATGCAATCTTATGATGTGGGGTGCGAAGATTAGTGCTTCCAATGTTGGATGAAGTTATCCCAAAACCATTGCAAAGACTGGAATCTTATCTCGGAGTACATAATCTTGAAAGAAAAGCATATCGCACCAAGATATACGCTTGGCAATATCTTTCTGTGCTTCATCCTAGTTCTCGCCTTTTGCAGATACCCAACTTCTACAGAAAAACGTTTCGAGTCTCTGACTCACGCGCATATTACAGTTTACTCTAATTCATACTTGCCTTGTTGTTCCTTACTTTAAAAGTGTCACGGAAGTGTGACGCCAAGAAATGGTCCGTTTTAGAGAACGAAATGGGGAGCAGAATGATGAAGGATTTCATTTCTGGATTGCAATTTATTAAAGCTCCTACTCTCAGTGATTTGCAACAACAAAATGAAAACCCATTAAAACTCTTTTCATAGCCTTATTTTATTTCAAGCGTTTATTTTGTGAGAATGTGAATTGTTAAAAAAAAACTAAAAAATGTCATGCCAGTCGGAAGTCCAAGTCCCATTTCAGTCACACGAGTTGTGTGTACTATGCTTTCGCATTTTAAGCGAAACAGATTCACCGCGACAAACACTGCTAAAAAATCTGGCAAACTTTTTGTGTCGCGACGGGAGTGCTACACTGGTTGAGAATATAGCGCCGTCATTCAGCAAAGTCACCCCTTCATCCCCTTCGACTGAGGTGCCTTGCTGGAATGAGATTGAAATCCCGATGAGCACTTGCGCGATTTGTGTTTCATTCGTTAACAAAGTGCATGAGCTTTCGAGGCAACAGAGTGAGATTGGGAAGGTGGAGGAGGTGGAAGAGTGCCTCCGTACCCTCTACCGGTTGATGCAGATTGGAAACTCCGACGAAAATTGTGTGCAACACTTTCTCCAGAATTTCACCAGCAAAATCCAAGATCCTGTTTGGTCACTCCGTGCAGCAAAATTCACTTGCCAGTTGAGGAAAGAGTTTATGGTAAAATGAGAGCATGCACAATATCAGTACATCGCACTTTGTTACATGAAGCAATAAAATGTGACCCGATTTTCGGCACTGCTTTACTGACAAAAAGGCGCATTTGATGATAGTAATTGTGAACAATTATTTTAGGTAAGTCCGTTCTCCTGCAACTGCACAGGAAGGTCGTTTCCAGTTTGCGGCAAGTGAGGGATTCAATTCAAACGACTGCGTCATAAACCAAAAAAGGTCGGAGAAAGTTTTTTCTTCAAAATCATCTCAAATTTGCTAGTCTGGCATCTGTGAACAGCTCTAAATGAATAAAATGTACTAATTATGTACATTTTTCTGTGTTCAGTTCTCGCACATGCCCTTCCGAGCAATGTAACAACGGGAACAATATGTCTTTTGATGCTAGTGATAATATTGCTGCCGGAGACACCGCAGAAGAAACTTCAAAAACTGTTGTAGGTCCTTACTTTGTACAGCTGAACATGAACGGATAGCTTGACTGTGGAAGTATAATGAAATGTTTGAAATTGAAGGGATATAAACATGGAAAGCCAAGTTATTGTCCAATTTGTGAAGTTTTTGTGTACCACTTCTCCAGTCATTGGCTGACGGTTCATCGGTTTGACAAATTACTGGACACCCGGCACCCAAACATTTCGTCAGTACGTTTAAAAAAAATTGTGAACAAAATGTTGGACCTGGACATCGAGATCAGTAATATCTCCAAGCACAATACAAGATTTGCTTGTAAACGGTGCGACAAAAAAACTCTGTCGCACAAGACCAAGATGAGGGCTCATGTTGCCAACTCGCATCTCAACGCTGTGAGATAAAGGCTTCGTACAAAACAGGTCGAGGTACTGAGGGATGGAGGCTTCTCCTACTTTCGCAAAGCTCCTCTTGAATCTGTGGGAGGAGATGAAGGCCTTGAAATTGAAAGGTTTGTATGATGGCTTGCGAATTGTGCGATTATCGAGCCCCTTCCTTGCCGATGATTCATCATCATTTGCTATCGAGTCATTCTGGCATTTACATGGGACAGTTCAAGGCTTTCCAGATTTCGCAAGTCATCTTCAACTCTGTCATTCAACATCTTATCTTGGAAAACCTAAAGGAGTCAGTGAAGGAAGTTTGTGGGAACAAAATGACCAGTTATGAGTGTCGATTTTGTGGATGCGTGTCATCCGAAGTGGACATGGCAAAGTCGCACGTTGTTTTTCTTCATTATTTTCGAATCGGCTCTCAGGTAGTCATGGCGCAAGAGATTATGGCTTTCCAGCTCGCCGCTGCGACTTTGTTGAATGATAAAAATGGAAAATCCCGCTAGAGTCCCCGAAAGTGTGAAAACGAGTTTGTTACATTATTTTTAATTGTTGCTCTCTCAAACGGATGTAGTTCTTGATTTTTTGACGTACATCTCTAATAAATCAATCTTATGTGAAATAGTGTTAACCTAAAATACTCCGTCGGTTGTCTGAAATGTCATCGTATGTTTTTGCATGGATTTATATATTCATTTATAATTATAATTCATATATAGCACATTCTACAAAAAAATTATTTTCTCATCGACACGATTTAATCACGACTTCTCTCGATTCAAGAAATACTTGAAAGAATTTACATTAGCGATGATAATTGACAAGTAACATGTAATCATGATATTGTAACCAAAGCACCACTACGTCTCCTTTCTGGAAATGTGAAATGTGAGGATGTCTCCAAAAAGTATCACTTGTGCGGTTTCCTTATCACGATAAGTGTAACTCGACACAAAATGTCGAGCAAATGCATGGAATAGATAAAAACGGAATATTATTCAGCGGAGTACGATGTAAAGACAATTACTCTCAGTTCTTTGCTTTAGCATTGGTGGTGCAATCTGGGTTAGTTAAGGGTAGATGCGGCTCCAATGTTGTAATTTATTTCCTGATGTGTATTTTGCTGCGCGAGGAGACCTGCATGCTGCACTTGAGCAGTGTGTATGTGTATCTCTACAATTCTTTACAAAATCTCCATATCCGCATCTACATGTCCTGTTTATTAATATGCATTCTCCAGTTTTGTGTACTCGTAATGTATTTCCGCATATTACGTCGTATTCTCTAAATATTATCTTCAAATCACTAAACCAGCATCAGGATTCTCGTAGTTTTCTCTCTGAAGACGGAGAACTTTTAATTATGACTAATTTTGTGTATATTTTGGCATGACGTCATTTTAAAGTAAACGAAGGGCTGCTTACGGCACATCGGTGATTCTACCATGGGACAAAGTGAGGCATTGTGGAAATTCTTGTATTTACCTTACGCCCTCATCACATTTTTCTACAATTTTAGTAAAATTAGCATGAAAGGACAGTTTCGCTTTGATATGCATTTGATTTTCTTACGTACGACAACAATGTGAAGTCACAATCAGTAAATTTTGCATATACACGTGTTTGTTCATTGGAAGTAAAGTTCTAAAGCAAAAAATATATATTTGAAGTTTCATCATTGCTCATTCTAAGCAGGTTAATCATATCCTCTCAATCTCATGAGGAACAACGTCCTCAGCCATGTGTTTATGAATGAGAAAAGTCTTTCGATTGAAATTTCTACGACGGGATGATTTTCACCAGGTTTTGAAAACAGTATTAGTCTACTGACAACAATCCTTTGCTAATATCATTGATACTAGTCGGAGTTGGTCACGGGCACTCAATGCTTTTACAGTTTCTCATATGTGAACGCTGACAGCATCTTGTTAAAAGATTCTTACGCAGCGAAGTGTTCTGATTTAGTCCTGAATATGTTTACTACAGATATTCTCTCCAGTGTTTCGTCCATCGCAGTTTCATGATTGCAGAAATGTATTCGCTAGGTCCTTTCTGTGAGCGACATGAAAACCGATACATCCATGTACTTTGACCATGTACTCACTCAACAAATCTCACAATATTGAAAAACCTCTGTTTCTCCATGAATGCAAAAGCTAGTTCGTCGTGGTCTTCTCGTTATGTTTGTTCCTGTAAAAAAAATTGTTAATTTGTAGGCTTTGAACAGTGCGAGTTGTCTGGACTTTGCGACAGAACCTCTACAGCTTCTAGCTTCTCAGGTTGAAAATCATAATCTCGACTACAAACATTTATAATTGCAATTTGCAAACTTATCTACTTTCACTCAAACCTTGAAACAAAGTTGATTTGGTGTGGATCACAAAACTTGGGTGATCTTGTTCACAAGAAAAATGACGAGTGAAAGTCAACTTGAATGGGAAGTGTCTACCGGCCGACCACAGCCAATTGTGAGTTGCTCACTTAATTATTCCTGTAATTTATTAACTGTTCACTTAATAGCGAGTTTTTGCAATTGATTCATAACTATGTATCCTTATTGTGAACGAGAAATTCATGTCATCTTTATTGTACCTTTAATTCAGAGGAAAACAAAGCGAAGAATGGCAATTTGTGAGGAACGACCCGAACCAGACCTTGGCAACAGCTTTTCCACCACTATTTCTGAAGATAAACGTAGAACCGTGCTTCAGGTTCCTGAACGGACGGCAGTGGCTATCGAGCAAACGATTAGAAAAGCAAAGAGGCAGAAAAAAATTGAAGTGCTGCCTACTCTTGACCGAGAGAAGGAGAATATGTACAACAAAAAATCTACAAGTGGTCTATTTCAATAACAACGCTGAAGCATAAATTAAGTCGCTTTCTAGCTAGGTCAAGATGAGTGTTAACGTTTCTATCTGAAGCCAAGGTTAAGTGTAAAATTGTACAAGTTGAGTTTGCTGATTAGCATTAAATTTCTAAATGCCTTGTTGTAGAGTAAACTTAATTCAAAAAAGCAAATCAGCAGTGGACATTTTTTACAAGCTCAGTTTGAAGTAGGATACTATTTGCTGATTCAAACTTTCGCTAAAATCTATTCGACTTAAAACTGATGTACTAAGCGATACACGCTCATTAATCTCTACTGTTGCAATTTCTTATGGGATGTATTTTGCACTCTTCCAGGATGCCCTTCATGTATAGTATATCAATGGACATTGTGTACCTTTACATATACATTTTCTTTCCCAGGAATAGAGCGTTTAAAACGTATACCGTCTTCAATAGCAAAACATGTATTTATATCACATATCAAAAGATATATTTGCATATAAAAGATTGCGACTGTTAGCAACTAGCATGGCATATCTGACGATGAAAATTATTCCAAAGGAACAGGAAGAAGCGTCCTGTGCACACAAGATGAACACAATACATATACGTTTTCTTCTCTATCTCTACTGAGTGAGATGATAAGCATGTTCAGAATTACACCACCACTAATATTACCGCGACAGCCATCCGCTTGCACAATATAAATTATTTGGTGGATGGTTGATGGTATACTTTTTTACTAACAAAGATTTAAGACGCGGACAAAGAAAGCATTTCATTTCCTCTAAACCACTGACTTAACTCGTGTACTGTAACAAAATACCTCTTCACGCCAGCAACCCCGATTGTGTTATTGGCTGGACCATTTTATGACGCATTTTTTGCTGGTTACTTTTAACCTTTGGTGTGTTCACCAAGGAATTCTTTGAATGCATGCTTATGACTTCAAATTTTTATCAATGCCGAGTATGAACCTCTTGTCTATATAAATTATGCGTCACCTCAGTAAACCCGAAGTTACTCACACGGATATATACAGATTATATGCATAAATTTGTGAAACTGAAATGTGAAACAGTTTCCCAATTATTCAAAAATATTAACGGAGAACAAATGAAAATGTACTTCGACACAAGGCTCCTTCATTAATTCCATTTGATGACAAACACTTGACTCGTAGAACGCCATTGGAATCGGCCTGAGACTTTCTAACGAATAAAAACGAATAGGGCACGTTACCGAACGTTGTGCATGATTCATTTTTTACGAGCATGGCTATTTTCTTTCTGTGTAAGCTATTCTTATTCTTAAATGTGACTTTTGCTTTCATTCGAAGATCACGTCAGGATTTGGAAGAGCTGTGCTAAAGACTTTCAAGGAAAATTATGGAATGAGATTCGTATTACACTGTGTTTTACACAGAGAGGAGACAAGGAGCATTTTGCATAATAGCTTTGTCAATGCTTTCAGACTGTTGATGCAATGGTGTTGTTATAATACATACACATATATCATTTGTACAGGATATGGATCTATGGATGGTATTAGAGATTAAGATTTGCATCGTGAAACCAACCAAACCATTGAACATTGAAGTATACGCGTGATGCATCAAGAAAGAAATAAATCCTTTACAGATAAATTTTAGAAGCTCAAGAAAATTATCTCCAATTGCTCCTGATTTAAAAAGTGTGTTTAAAATAATTGCAGAATTTCATAATTTGCAAGGTTGCAGTTTCAATAAATTTCGGTGAGCGAGAAAAGTGACACTGTATCTTAACGCAATTTTGTGGTTTGAAGGCTCAAGGTGCAAAAAATGTCATCCAAGTCGTCGAGGTGCGACAATGGGCCAAAACGCAAACGGCTTTCCCCGTTATCACCACACCAAGCATCGTCTTCAGCATCTGAATCTCTCAAAGTGTCAGGAAAAAATGATCATGATGACCCATCCTCATCAAAACTGGAACCAGCCGACTTCCGCTGTCTGATTTGCTTCGACACGATGAAGGAACCGACCGCCACGTTTTGCGGTCACTCCTTTTGTCGGAAATGTATTTTGAGAACCCTCGAGACGACAGAAAGGTGTCCAAATTGCACCGCGAAATTGGGGAAGGACAATGTATTTCCTAACTACGCCCTATGCGATATCATGGCGCGTCAAAAAAGGGCAGAGGGGCGTTTTGCAAACGCGTGCAAGAGTTCATTGAAAGATCCAATGACCACTGAGAGCGCCTCCACTTCCGGTGAAGAGATGTCAAGTGACCAAAAATTAATCAATTTGTTGATGCAGTCGAAGATGGAATATAGGAGCGTCTATGAACTGGACGATTTGGTGCAAGTGCTTCAACAAAAGCGGGAGGTGTTGACCAATGCGGATGAGATGTGCAACCGTCAGTTAATCCTTGAATTCTTGTCTCAGCAACAAGCCATCAAGACGACCAAGTTAGAGCACGTCATCACCGACCTCGACCTCATTGACAACGACATAGCAAAGCTTGAGAGTGAAGCTGAGGCGGCTGCCAAGTGCCCAAAAGGGCCAAGTTACATTTGTGAATTGTTTTCGGTTGGAGACCTCACCTCGCAATCATCCGTCACGGAGGCAAAGAACAAGGCACTTGAAACTCGAAAGAATCGGATGGAGCATTGCTTCGAGGAGCTCTCACAAATGTACTTTGAGACGCGCAACTCTGCAATTGCGGCTGAGGTGGATGACATCACCTTGGAAGGCGCGTCTCTGAGAGAGTTTGCCACCACTCTGTCCCATTTGACACAGTACGACCGATTCAAGCCTTTGGCCACTGTAAACTGTGACCCCAAAGTCATCCTCCATAATTGCCAGGCGTATCCATGTTTGGTGACAAGTATCGCGTTCGACAAGGATTCCGAGTTTTTCGCCGTGGCCAGCACCTTGAGAAAAATCAAGTTATACGAGTATACAAACGTGGTTGGTTCTCCGAAAGGAATGATGAAGTGTCCCAACTCGGAACTGCCTGTCACCTCAAAGGTCAGCTGCGTCACATGGAATGGTTACTACAAGAACCAGTTGGCGAGTGCGGCCTACGACGGAAAGATCACACTTTTGGATGCCTGTTCTAGCTCAAATATTCGGTAACAAAATTTCTGTATTTTTTAGCGATTTCAAGGAGCACGAAAAACGAACTTGGAGCATCGACTGGAGCTCTGCAAACCCACGCCTCCTTGCCTCCGGTTCAGAC
>JAHZMW010003690.1:0-30961 GCA_027743745.1 Alloscopus bannaensis | reverse complement strand
TCACGTTGCCGTATCCATCATCGACGAGCAAGCCACGTCCGAGTTCAGCGCGGGTGTTGTCAACCACAGCGATTCCATTTCCGGTCTCGAAACTGTTTTAATATCATGCAAACATTTAGTATTGTACTCCGAGGCATACAATCATTCCCCAGAGTTGACATGTAGACACTGCTTACGCAAGATCGGCGGCGAGGGATCCTCGGATGTCGTGGCTGAGACGGGTGATTGGGATGTGGGATCGGACAAGAGTGGCTCCGTATGTGTCAACGGCCGGGACAACGGTCCTGATGGCGTTGGAAGCGACTCCAGCGACAAAGAGAGCGAGAATGGCGAACTGAATCAAAAGACAGCGACTTGTAAACCTCGTTTCTACATTTCTACGTTTACGGGAAATAACGATATCTTACTTGTTTCATGATGAAGTTGAATACTTGAGATGTGGAGATGCTTGAAATGAGACTGTAAAAGTGCTACTGATGCCTTTACACAGATTTTTAAAGCTATTTATACTAAATGCTTCATCGAGATCTTCAAATCCTCCGAAACCTCTCGTTTCACATTCAACATAAGTATCTTAAAAGGCTCTCTGATGGTGATTGACCGGGTAACTTCATATCATGCATATCACGAGTCCATTTCATGAGAAGGCTCAATTACTCACTCTGGCCGACATTGAACCCTTCATGCAGTTTATTTGTGTACCCCTTCCTTATACTGAACCGGAACTCTGACCTTGGTGCCCAGAACACCCAAAGGCGTATGTACCAAAATAATGAATATTTTGGAGATATTTTCAAGGTGTTCCGGATCTTCAGATCACTGACACTAAACTCTCTTGTAACATGTGCCCTCTGCGTGATCATTTACGGTAAATAAGTAAGTAACGTTTATATGAACAGGTCCAGAAATACAGCTGGATAATATGGTACATGACACATGCATAGGATTTTTTGAATGCATATTTCTGTAAGGTTCAAGGTTCCACAAAAATGAACAAAGAGACCCATAAATACTATTTCCATGTCTAGGCGTATAGATTTTATTCGCTGCAAAGTGTTTATTTTTTAATTTCTTTAGTCTACAAGCATAATATCATTTAACCCCTGGATCCATTACATGTTGACATTCCTGGATACAAAATCTCATAATTATAAATTATGCAATATCGAACTTTATTCAATATTGCGCTGTAATATGACAATGCTATGAATGTTATTTCAGCCTTTCTCACAACTGCAATCCTTCAGGATGTAAGGTGAACTTGGAAACGTTGGAGTTTGCACCGCTGTGCTAGGACTTGGACTAGCTGACGAAGTTTTAGTAGACTCACGGGTACGACTATTTTGTTCCTCTGGGACAATATCACTGCTCTCACCTCGCACATCCCCAACCCCTTGAATTTTGCCGTCAAGAAGTAACCCGAGTATAGCGTCCATCCTTCCGTTCATATTTGCGAATACTTTTTCCATGTGCTCCTCAAGATGATCTAGACGGTGCTCCAGTCTTCTTGCAGCAACTTCCGGATGATACATGGCACTGTTGGTGTGACTTACACGGGATATTGGTCGGTTGCGGACAAGATTGTCACCGACGATGATCTGGTGGTAAGCATGAGACTTGGACTTTCCAGATGAATGTCGTGAAGCTGCTAGTCGAAGAGAAGCCGCTTTGATTTCCTTTGGCAGCCGCCTGTCTCGAGGGTCATTAGGACGAAAGTAATATGACCAGCTAAAACAACCATTAGTTTTCGTTATATTGAACCGCGTCATGGAAGACGTAACCAATTCTATAAATACTTGTTTGCCAAAGCTTACTTGTACGATGATGGCACGAGCAAAGCACTTTTTTGCAAAAGGGAGCCCAGAGAGCGAGGCAAGAGGGCCTGAAGTCTCTTGGAAAATATGAAAGATTCCAGTCTCGAAATAAGAGCCGTTTGTCGTGACAAACGGTTTAGCTTTGCTCCTTTTTGGAGTCCCTGATTTGTATAATACAAAAGAAATGTACTTATACAATCCTCAAATTTTAATGGAGTTTATTTCAAAGATTAAAAAATCAATTAATTAACCTGTATATCGTGGACCGCGAGTCCAACGAGAAGATTCATAAGCACAATGGTGACAAAAACCACAAATGCACCGTACAGCAAGTGCGCTCTAATGGTCGATAAAGAATTTTCTCACAATTTGTCGTAAAGCCAAGTTTCCCCCTTGAAATTGGTTGTTCATTATGACTTACGTAAGAGGAATTATAAGCGGATCATCATTCCGGTCATCGCTGTAAAATAAATCTTCATAGTCCACCTCGCCAACCATCATCGTGAAGACTTTTAGGATTGACAATGCGACAGAAGAGTATGGGGGATACTGTAAACGGGGAGTATTGAATCATGTACATAATTCATACTTGTACTTGGTTTCATACTTGTACCAATATTTCGTGTAAACGTGAGTACGCAGCCTTTCGACACGTGGATTACCTCAGGAAACAAGACACAGAAGGCAAGAGCAAACGCAATGAGGAGACATGCATATGCTAAAATAAATAATCCAAAGTTGGCAGCGACCTAAAAATGACGAGAAAATATCATCAAACCAGGTTCACACACGTCGCGTATGAATTCACCGATAAACAGTCGCAAATAGATTTTCACATATTGATACGGAAGATTAATAATGTCGGATTTCCAAAGTTGTAGTAATGAGGAGGAAAAAATGTAGTTTTCATTCATGAGGAACTCTCTGATCCTTTATGCTCCAATAACTTTCTCAATTTCCTTTTACCTTGCCAAGCATTTGGACGTACAGTCCTAGCGCAGGAAATCGACCGACCTGAAGCAGCATCAAGCCCCAAGCGAGGAAAATGCCGCACTGAAGAGTAAAGAAAAATACACGTGTCATTTTAATGTCCTTGAAAAAACCACGCAGATAAGACTTGACTTCAATGTTTCATTACCGCAGCGGCAGGGTACTGCCAATACGTTAAATAAACTCCATCCGGGGTGCTCCACGCTGTGATTGTGACGCTCGCAATGAGCAACCACTGCCCCCAATTCTCACTGCTCACGACATATGCAAAAGGGGACTGGACAAGCTGGAAAATCTCTTTGATCGCCATGAGGCTGGTGAATGCCACCAACATGAACCAAATCACTTGCAAAGTCGTATCCAACTCGCAATGGACTGCTTCCCACTTTGGAAGGTCCTCCTGAAGGTTCGCTTCCCCTGAAGCATCCTTAGGCACTTCTTCCGCAGTGGCGGAACTAGGAGGTTTGTGAAATCCATGTCTGTCTTCAACGATAACAGGGGGTGGATCAAGGGTTGGAACAGGTAAGTTAGTATGCCGAGGCCTAGGTCCCTGTGATGACGATGGTTTGCCGGGCGTTATCGTTCGAATTACTGGAGACTCTGTTCTCTCCGCCTTTTTGCAGGGTACGCGTTTCTTAAAGCTGAACCACTGGAAACTACTCCCTTTGCATGGGTCTGCGCTACGCTTACTCACATTATGTCGAGAGCGGGATATGTTCGGAGGGGGTGGTGGTGAAGGTGCTGTTGCGTTGTCATTGTTGGTAATAAACAACAGTGAACTAATTGGAGGGGGATGCATGGCGTCCATATTGTCGGGGTATGCTGAGTACGGAGAGGGTGTAGGCTGGTTGTAAGCCTCTCGGCGAAACTGGCATTGAATCAGGTACACTTCTATCACGTAAATCGTGAATAATGCGACAAGTGCAATTTGGAAGAGGAGGGACGCCCAGAAAAATTTACGGACGCGACGCCACTTTAGGGTGAGGAAGGCTTCGCTGAGGGGATGAGCCAAAATCTTTTTATTCCCGGCTCCGACCAAGCAGGTGAGGAACTCGGTTTCTCGTCGAGGCCTGTGAAATAAGGAGTCTCGCTTTCCCCTACCACCACCTCGGTAGTCTCCTGCAGATTTATTTGCATGCCCTTTCCCATTATTCCCTCTTTTTTCGCAGTTGGGCACAATTGCTCTAGAAAAAATAATGTAAGAAATATCATATTACCAGAAGATACTCGCATATAATACTTTGTACCATTTCTTCTGCAAGCCAACCTGAAATCTAATCTGATCTCACAATCCGGATCTGCCGGATCATGGTCATGGATTGTGACAGCAGAGTCAAGCCTCTCTACGAGATATCGCATAACATCCGGTATTCTTCTCACCAGCAAGGATAACGCAGTTGTCCCCGAATTTGTTCTGCACACATATAAAGCAGCTTATCAATCTGAGTTGAAGTGTCAGTGTATATCTTTTCTTACGAAAATAGCATGATAGTGTATTTATGTATATCATAAAGGACTTGCTTCAGAGTAACATCACTCCCTTTATGGAGGAGAATGGAGGCACACTGCGAAGACTCGTTTACAGCGCTGAGGTGCAGTGGTGTGTAACCATAATTGTCTTGAGCATCAATATCAGCCCCACTCTCCACCAACAACCGCACGCATTCCGCTGCCCTTGAGCCTTGTCATGTTAAGAAGGGAAGAGAAACCATGTTAAATGCGGGTATTCTCAGACAACATCAACGTAATTGATTAAAGCGTTTTATGAATTTCATCGGAAGAACTAAATATACTCAGAGATACTCTTGCGGACAGAAGAGAACGAACTCAAGCGGAAAGATGCTTGTCATGATGATGAGCTATAAAAGAGGAATTCTTTACCTCTGGCGACAGCACAATGCAGAGGCGTTCGTCCATTAGCGTCAACAGCATTCTTTCAGGTCAAAGGATTAACAAAATATTTAGTTTGCTTGCATCAAATTGGAACATTCTACACTCAAGATGAGAGGTTGCATTGTTCTATGAATTTATCCTTACACAGTCAGCCCCGGCTTTGAGAAGTGCCATGACGCAATCCGCATCACAAGTCGCAGCCACATGCAAAGCTTCACATACAAACGTGAAAAATGTAAGCATGAAAACATTCATTTCTCGTAAAAATCAATTTTTCCTTTGTCTTGTTTAGAAGTGTAAAAATTTAATAGTTTTTTTTCTTTAAAAAAAGAGAAATTACATACGAGTATGACCCCGTACATCCTTAGCTTTGTGGGAAGCTCCAGCACTCAGCAAAAGTTTTACACAAGCCACACTTCCTTCCTCTGCTGACAAATGCAAAGCAGTGCTACGGTTGCTGCCCTAAATAAGATTGGAACAACGTGGCTTATTGTTCGCAGAATTATTATTATTAGCCACTCGTCTTGAGAATGTGGATCGATGGCTTGTTGTGTGTGGTGCGTTTTATTACTGACCTTGCAAAGATGTAAATCTGCCCTATAATCGAGAAGCAACTGGAGGCATGCAGAATCACCCAAAGCAGCTGCGACATGTAATGGGGTCTCGCTGTAGACTTGAGGTGGATTCTGTTTGGCACCCGCATCCTTAACACAAATTCGAAGAAACAAGAAAAACTTTACGGTATGTCATCGCAAATCGTATATCATCATTGCAAATCTGAGAAGTGGTTATTCCTGACGGATGACGAGGCTTCGGAATTTTAAGATGGGGAGTAAAGCGTGAAATGCACAAGATTGGATGGGAATGCGTAACAGTGGAATAAAAGCAGTCGGAAAATTTTCAAATTAATGAGCACAACATGATTTATACAGAAGTGCGATGTAGTGGGATTATGTATATTAAATGTTTACGAGGAGCTTTTTGGCACAGTCCACAGAGCCAGCTTGTATCGCCCAGTGGAGTGCTGTTTTCCCATGCTCGTAACCAGCGTTGACGTTTGCCCCATGTTCCAGCAATACTCCAACGACTGTCACACTCCCACATGAGGCTGCACAGGCGAGCGGAGTCGCTTTTTCGTTACTGTCACAGGAATTCACGTCTGCCCCTGTTGTACAACACAAACAAACATGCAATCACCCATCAAACTTGTCATAAACAACCGTTTTTCTTTCGAACAAATACCCAACTTATCATAAGCGCACAAATGTCTTTTTTCAATGATTTCAAATTTCAAAAAACCTTTGCTTATGAGAAGCTGCACACAAGGCACGTGACCACATGCACTCGCCAGATGAAGTGGGGTCCGTCCTTCGTTGTCGCGGAAAGCGTCTTCCGCTAATGTTTTCTGATTTTCGGGGTCCTCTAGAATGGCCCCGAGCGCTTCTGTATTTCCACTCCAACAAGCTTCAAAGATTGATGTTGCGGTGGGACTGAGCTCTTTGAAGCTTTGAACAATGTGCTCTTCATTCCACGCGTCATACGAGGAAAAGAGCACAGACAATTTGCGACCATGATTTCCATACCCTCCTCCAATCACCCCGCCTCCTACCCCCAGGGTGAGTCCACTACTGTCGCCACCGGGTACTAAGCCGTTGGCTGCGATGCCTCCTACGCTACGAATGGATAGCCTTGGAGGATCCAGCGCTTTTTCTGTCTACGCATTGCATAAAACATGTTAACTCACTGAATTACATGAAATGTGAAGTATTTGTTTTAAAATCAAAGCTTACTTGACTCTCTGCACTCTCACTTGAGATACTACAAGGGCTCGGACTCCGACTCCGAGTTGTGATGAGGTTATTATGATTCCGTAAATTGCAGTAAGGATACGGCAATCGAGTTTGTCGTGACAAGTATAAGCTACTGCTTTGCTTTTCCTCCCTGTCCTCCTCTTCCTCCGGATCCTCCTCGTCATCAAAGTGATCACCTCCGGAGTGAATAAAGGTTCGACCATCCAGATACTCTTCTGCTGTGCTAGGGCCAATCGCGAAACTGTTTTGCACAGGCAACGATAACCCGGCTCGGAGACGTTGTCTGTTCCGATCTGAATCTTTCGTCTGTACTAGTTGTTCCCTGATATAAAATATGTGAAATATTGCTCATGTACTTCATCTCATGACAGCGGATATGTACTCCACATGTCCTCCGCCTGATGTAATGTGCCAGTGATACAGATTACATGAAGGAGCTCACATTATCACATTTTATGCCAAGAATTTCACTATATATACATATCTCTATTAAAACGTTCTCTTTGCGCAAAACGGCTTCTCCGGCTGTATAAGCATTATTTGCATTATAATGCATACAGCCAATTTTGTGTTTTACCAAATTCGCCTTCGGTTAAAAGCTTTAAACCGATTACTTGCACATTACGCTTTGCTATATACCTATCTAAACATTCAAATCATACATCCATAATATTTCTCAACTATAGAAAACGCGTTGTGAGTGCTTGCGTATAAAAGATTGCCACAAAAATAGAATTTTTACAACTCCACGCGTCTCGCGTGCAAAAAGAGCAAATCATATCAGATTCGGGTTTTTTACTCCGCTTCACCATAATATCTTAACCCGATGCACACATATCGTTTTGCTTTTTTCTAGACTGTTTTTGTTTGATATCAACTATATTACATTTCTTACTTTTTTACTCCACATAAACTGCGTATCATGCGTAGAGCTGTCAACGCATGAAGCAATAATATATATGATCCCAGTAAATCTTTGTAATAACAAGCAGCATTTGTATCGCATACCTGAAGCTGAAAGGTCTTCGTTGTTGATTAAGATGACGTGGATCAAAGCCAACATGATACTTGGAGCCTTTCGACTCATTCTCACTCATAAACCAATCATGACTGACAGTCCCGCCGTCACCGCTCCGAGATAACTTGAGTCTTGGTCGCATTGGTGCAGATGCAGCAGATGAAGACCTGTCCTGATAACCAGAGTCTGTGAACTCACTCCCACTCCTGGTGCTATATTGTTGACTAAATCTACTTGGGGAGGAGGAGTGATCGTCAAAGTAGTCTTGAGGATGATAATGTGGAGGGTGTACAAGTTTCTTGTCACGAATCCACCTGGCACGTCGCTCCTTTGAACGAGACTGTTGCTGCTGCTGACTTGGGCGATTCCTGAGCAAACTCTGACCTCTCAATTGCGACGCTGATGTGACAGGATCTGAGCGCGTGACGCGAATGCTTTCCTTCGATGAGGAGATGAGAATGTCATTGCTAGCAGGATTTGTAGACGAGGACTTTTCCATGTTGCTCAAAGTGTCTGCTAGATTTGTGAGATTACCACTCATTGTTGGCTTGAAATCGTTTTTGATGAAACGTAATCATGAAGAGCCACCAGGATGTGCGTTGTTCACCTGAGCATAAATCGTGAACAGAGGATTTGATGACATCTTTGCATTACGCAGTGAGACTCGTAATATTATTAGAGCCTGAAAAAACGACATTGATGGGACAGGGGTTGGGAATCCCTGAATCAAAACTTATAAAGGTGATAAATGGTAAAATACGTGGTGCCATACGCATACGCATGTGTACGCGAACATGCACGGCTCTTGAGAGTGTGTGAGTCTGAGTAACAACTCTTTGCCGACAGCAAAAGTGAATGTAGAGTTTGGTAGAATAATCATTACCTTGTTGCAACTACTCGCGGTTATCCAAACAGTCCACAACGATGAAAACCAGTCGTCGTCATCACATTCAATAAGCGGCTAGCGAAATCATCCCTTTGAGTTAGGGCACAACGGTAACCGATGAGTCATCCGAGAAGAGCGTGAAGAAGTGAAACTGAGGAACCTTTACAACACCACTGGCTACTTCAGAGGAGACTACTGTATATACCCAAGTCCGAAATGCGAGTAGTTTAAATTATTGACATCAAGCAGCAGAAATATATTTTTTAAACTTGAAGGATGCACAATTTTCCTTATGAGTCATTGAATGTGCATAATGCTCACGAGCGTTCATAGCACATGCGAGTTGCGACTAGGACTACCCTTGAAAGTCTACCATGCAGCAGGAAAGATGTCTATTCACTCTTCAATGCACTTTTGTTATACAGAAACATAAAACTAGAAAGCGAAAAATTTAACTTGAGATTGAGAATAATGTTTTTTAACTGTGTGAATCTCCTTCACCACTCTGATGTTTTAACGTTTACAAAGAATAGGTTACACTTGTAGAATGTAAAAAACATTGCCGACCCAAACCCGATGTAGATTTACGCAGTCAAGTTGAGTCAAGCCACAAACGGATGTAAAGCTTATTAAATCACGATGATGTTTTCAGTACAGGGAAGATATTTGCAAATTGGGCTTCAAACAACCTTCACAAAAACAAAGCATTTAACCTCAGAGATAGATAGGAAGTAATGGTACTAATTATAACGTGCCTGGAAATTCCATATATTATAGTACACAGCATAACGTTTATCAACTAAGAAGTATGATTGCAAATTCTTAAGAAATTCGGAGAGGACGGATAAACCCAAGTGTGACTAATTTCCAGTGGCTGTCCGCACGTCTTGTAGAGAACTGATACACAATCTTTAGTTTCCCACCTTTGAATCCATATCTTTATAGCTGCTCTATTGAACTCATCGGTTTTGAGAAGTAAAAAAAACTAGCTACTTACACACATAGCCATGCAAAAATAGCCACCCAACCGTTTTACGTGTTGAGAGTATAGAAGAAAATATGATGACGATCGGTTCACCACCAGCTTGTGTGCGTTTTCCATTCATACATTGTACACGATCGTTTCATACATTTTAAAAAGTTCAGAGATGTTTGTAGGTACGCATTTTTGCATTGTGTAGACATATCAGTAATTGAGCAGCTATAATCCATGGTGTTCAAGAAACGACGCTGTTTGCCGTGACTTGCTTTTTTGGCTTTTGACGTTTTTTATATTCACCACAGCTTTTTTCCTTACATATTGTCGCTTATTTCCTTCACCACAATTTGCAGTCAGCTCAGCGTTATACTGGGTAAATGCAAATATGTTTATGTCTTCCTCGCGCTTGTCGAAACGAGCTATAAATTACAAACACTAAATGCTAAACATTTATTAGTGCTGAAGGATGAGCTCAATAAAGTTATACGTTGCACATGGCCTGCCAAACGATGACGTGAGAGTGTCAAGTAAGTAAACAGTTTTCCAAAATGATAATTAGCATGAAGTGGTGGTGGTAAATACAACACACATTTACACGCTGCTTAGTAGCCTCGATTTGAAAATTTCCAAGGTGGTGCAGAATATAATCCGATAAAACGAGAGAGGATTTAGAGTTTAGAGAGGAAGCATTTTAGGGAAAATATGAAGACACTAAAGTCAAGTCAGTTTTTAGACCCACTGGTGGCCACACGAGTATACAAATAGACCAATTTAAGCTTGTTGGTACATCTATTCCCACTGGTTACGGTAGTGGAATCAGGAATGAGCTTGTATTAGGAAATTGTAGCATTAATAACGGAGTTGACAGCGATGCTGAATCAGCGTTACACTTTTAAGTCTCATTTAAGCTTTTCTAGTACGCGTTACATGTTGAGCATTAAACATTTATGTTGCGTGACAAAATAAACCACAACGATGTTCCAGCAACAGGTCAAAGACATGTATTTCCAATTTTTAAGCAATTTCTCCACAATTGTAGTTAAGAGAGTTCAGTTGAAACTATTCTGTCACAGTCAACATTATTGCATATTCATGCCTTAAGTTCAATACATCAAACTCCATAAAAGATTTGAACTATGGAGGCGGACGGGGACGATTTGAAAGTGAGACGATCAGAGTTGGAGCTCTTGCTTCAGCACACATTTTGGCCAAGCGTGGCGTTTGGAGCGTATTCAGAGACGTTTGGCGAGGACTCGAAATATTTTCTCCGAGTAATGGCCTGGACCGCTTTAATTCATATTCACAATGATCCGTTGAGGTGCAAACGGAGTCAGTTGCTCCCACTCTTGACAAAGGTTTCTAAATTACTCTGTTCTACTTGCAAAAGTGTAAAATATTGTAACTAGTGCTGAAGCATAAAAACAATATATTTCAGCTTTGTACCAACGTCCTTTGGTTCCTCATGGCGGAGTGGATGATGCTACAAATGACGGCCTTTTCCTGGAGAGCATTGTACAAATTGGAAAAGGCCAGGGAGTCCATTATGTTACTTGAAGTGGTAGCCAAGTACTTTATAAAATTTTTCGTGGCCTACGTACGAGTGATCAGTAGTGTTGCAGTATACCGTGTGCTAAATTTTGTAATTCAAATTATTTGCTCATAAACGTAAACTGAAGCTTTCGCCGAAAATTGAGGATTTATATATATACTACGAAGAATCTTATTTAATTAATTTATATCCTCCATCAACAATCTGTCCAAAATACTGTTTGTGTGAATATTAGTGCATAGTAAAGCATCTTTTTACAATAAATATATCGAGTTGGTATCAGCCACGAAAATTGTGTTCGTGCTATCCTATTGATTTTCTGATTGTGAGTTTATTATTGGAGTTAAATGTAAGACGTATATGGATTATGGATTTGATATACATATAAATACTTACTCTCCATTTCTTTTAACCAGGTTCTGTGGCTACAAAGGGAACATCCCTCTTCCTATAAATTGCGAATTTATCTTAGAAATGTGATTTTCAAGGCTTAGTTTTGAACAAAGTGCATATTATAGTCCATCCATCAAATCCGTCAGTTACAATACCCTGTAGCACAACAAACCCCAAAATGTGCACAGTTCTGTTCTGATTGAACTCTTGGCTCAGTCTTTGGTACATGGGGAAATCAATGCATTGAGAAATTGTTTTGGAAAGTCGATTTTCGCAAAAATCGATGACTATTGTCGTTTGTCATAACCTCATTGTGGCATTCTTGCAATTGCGGCTTTTAGAGAAAAAATAAATTTATCACAACGACCTTTACACCTGAGCTCAACTCAGGATCTGTAGAAATTTGTCCTTGGTCGACATCTTTATTTCAAATCGTAATCCTAATATTTTGTCTCCTCTTATTTTACAGTTAATCTTCACTTGCTGTACGTTATCAACGCATTAACAGAATACTCCAGGAGCGAGTACATGTAGCGCGTCTTTGTTTCAGTTTTCACAATTCCAATCCCTCCATACGGAAAGCTGATGGGTCGCAAGGACCTCACATAACGTTTGAGCATGCCAATTTCAGACGTCTTCATGGAGCACTGGTACAACCACTTTTTGTTAATCCTTTTCGTATACTCATGACACTGGGTGGTTCGAATAAGGAAGTAGTAAATAATGAGGAACATCACTGCAGTGAGGATCGGAATCAACACGTACACCACAATCGGCATGATCTGCGAAGCCACAATTGTGAGCACAGAGCTGATCCCAGCCATGCAAAACAGGAGAGCCAACAACGTTCCCAACAAGTTGGAGAGAAAGTAGCGAGCCGTGTGATGCACACATCGGAGCTGATTATAAGAGGCTACAGAGCGGAAAGACACATCCCGTTTGAGGAAGATGACAAGACAGTTTCCATACAAGCTCAGTATTGAGAACATCAAGACGAGACAAAATCTCACACACTGACACAGTTCCGCCACTGCACCGAAAGTGAACACATATCGAATCAGGATGAGCGCCTTGTACGTCTCATCGTCCAGGGTGAGCCAATCGGTAACAATGAAGTGAAAGCCGTCCAGCCGTGAGCGAAGGGAAAACACGGGGAAAGCAAAGGGAAACACGGAAATGGTGAACATAAAGAGTAGCATTGTCGTCTTGATGAAGGTGTTTGTATTGTTGAGGCCTCCTAAAATTCATATTTGCAAGAGAGATGAAAACTTATCAGATTTACCTGCGGTCAGAGTAGGTAACTCAAGTTGCGACACTAAGCCAAAATGGTTGTAAATGAAAATACATACCAGAACGAATGAATGATGGAAGCTTCGAGATTTGTTTGAGAGTGGTGTAGATTCTACTCGTTTTCACCACTGGCCTAGATCTCCTCTCATTTTTCTGTAACCAAGCCTTCACCACCTGTCCACACACCTTCCTCTCGAATTTCACAAGCCGATTGAAATACTGAACAACATCGGGCAGGTAGGTGCGCATTGCATGGTTAACAGAGCAGGCGGCAATTCTCAGAATAGATATTTCCAGTTGGTAAGCTTTCTCGTGAATTTTGAACGCACCCCTCTCCTGGATACTACGAACGAGGGCATACACACTGGACAGGGCTCCTACGGTGAGTAAAGTTGTCATAATGTGGTACGGGATAAGTTTCCACTTTTTGGTCACGGGCAAAATGTTTGTGACCTTGGGGTCAAATCTGAAAACGTGCTGGTAATAAAGTTTGTCCGTAATTATTTGATTGAGGCTCCAGGCCTTCAGAAGGATTGGACTTAACATGGCGCTGGCTAAAACTCGTTTGTGATGTGGTTTTGTATATGAAATGGAAGCAGTGCCGTCATCGACTGATGAACTTTTCGAAACTATAATGCAATGTATGCTATTTCCGAATTGAAGCTTTGAACGTTAAAAATTCCATTTTCTGGTAGTCCGCCTACGGCTGAGCACACAATGAGTGAAAGTATTTTCACAATAATATGTATTTCTGAAGGGGGAGTTGAGGTTGGCTTGATGTACAATTTGCTTTTCTAGGTCAACTTTATGAAAGCTGTGTTTTCTGTGACACCAGAAGTTTCGAAGTGCAGCCCTACAAAATTCTGATTTGAGTTAGCGCTGTATTACGAAACTTATGAATAGTGTAAGCTTACGAGTATGCTTAACGCAGTTCTAATGCTAAACATGAAACCTTCATGTAAACTTTCTATAAAACAGTCCAGAAATCTGGTATCTGAAAAGTTTGCTTGTATACAAAAAAAATCGTGAAACCCTAGGTTTGTATCGCAGTAAGGAAAATTGAAAAAATACAAGTCCAGTATTGGTTGAATGTAAAAGTAATTATACATTGGTTATAAATCATACTATTGATTTATTGAGCTCAACCTGAAAAATACTTTCATGAATATGGTAAATCGGAAAGTTTTGACATTTATCCATGATCTCGATAAGAACTTTCAATTTAAAGTCTGGCTTTCAAAGTAACTATATATTGCATACACACAATTATACGAGCGTGTACAAATATTTTGTATTTTAAGTAAATTCGTGTGGTTTCTTTTTTGCGTTGTGCATTTAATGTATATGTACATTGTACATAAATACATAGGGTTTTTGCAAAATTAGATACATGTCCTATTGCTCTGCTAGGCCATTGTATTACTGTCTCGAGTTTTTTTGTTGTTATTATTTTGGTTTCACTTTTGATGACTTTGAGCATTTTTCTCTACAAGGATTTTAATTTTAATTGAGAAGCTTCCTTTTAAACCGGGGACATTTCTTCAAACACGAGTGTATGTGTAGGTGGCTTACTGAAAATTCCAGTTCAGCATTTTATCGTACAAGCTTATAGCTCATGTTATCCAATAAACAACAAAGTTTCGTAAAATTTATACATTTTATATTTATTTTTGTAACTTTTCAGTAATCCAGAGAAGAGTATCTATGTATATAGGTATACAAACACATATTAAAGTTATGAGAATAGAAAAGCGCACACTAAATAAAGTTTTTAGAACACCCATTCATTCAAGAGAGCAATCACTTATTCATAGGACTATTTCGAGACGCTTGCTGAACACAGTGCAGCATATTCTCCCAAAATTTGGGAACATCAATATCCGTACAAACATGAACATTTGGGGGTTTCCTCGTAATATTATTAACGTCACAAAGTGTCCTCCCAGCGCATTTCTCACTTTCCGTCTCCACATCCACGTACAACAGCAGTTTGTCAAGGAACTCCGGATGTGTCAGGTAAAATATGGTGCAAGGGTCGTGCAGGGGTGGCGAGGTGAACCCAAATTCCCTACAGTATGTCGACTGGAAGAACGTGAGAAGTTGGTAACAACATTCTGCAAATGGTGATGAAAACTTGGGCTTCTCCTCGACATCATTTACACTGCCCCCATTTTCCGCTGCCGTGTCCATCCTTTTCCTTCGTTGAATTGCCTGGAAAATTTCTTCATACTCCACGTGACGATGTGGTAGCTTTTTATGATCTATGCTTTGATGCTCTGCAGTGTCTGGTTGTGGTAGAGTTTCGTTATCAATGTTTGCCAACTTTTTTAAAATTTCTCCTGTAACTAAGACTTGATGAGTGACCTCCAGAGGAATCATGACCAACGGAATGCCTAAATAAAGCAAATGGAAACATATTCAGCACATTCAAGAAACAGTGGTATAATTAGGTGAGGGCTGAATATAAACCTGAATGAAGCACGACTACCGCTGCTTCAGGATCGATTTGAATATTGAATTCGGCAGCCACTCCCGTATTTCCCAAGCCGATTGCCCCACCCATAAACACAATCTTGTCGATATTCTCCTTGATTTCTGGGAACATCCTTAGTGCGAAAGCCATATTAGTTTGGGCTCCTGTCAGAACGACCGTAACTTTCTGAGGGTGTTTCCGTATACAGGTCGCCATTGCTATAATCCCAGGTGTCTCGTCTACTTTGTAGCATTGGTCCGAAAAGATTTTGTCGTCGGGAAAATGATATCCGCACATTCCGGCCACTCCTTGTTCACCTACGTCGTAGCCAAATGGATTGTAATATAATACGAAAGGGATGCCGTGTCAGTTTTGCTATTACAAAATATATTTACCTGGAATCCCGTGGATTTCTGGGCAAAACTTTGGCTTCCGAATGAGAGGGACTTCGATCCCCTTGTGGACAGGGATTCCTTTCACTCCACATGCCCACAGGATTCGGAGTGCGTTTTTCGCACAATGCTCAACGGTATCGTTTCCGTGTACTATGGAAATTCCGAGAAGCTCAATGTTCGCTGAGTATGCGGCCAACAAAATTGCAAATCCATCGTCATGACCAGGGTCGCAGTCAAGCCATACTGGAGTTCGCATTTTGATATGCAAATGTATTTCAAAAATCAAAAATCTTCACAGTTTTAATAACCCAACATCACTGAATCAAATTTTTGAAGTTTCAATTCGAATTATTATTTTTAGGATATGAAGTAATATTAATCAGCTTTTATTAATATTATGTTTGAGATAGAAAGTTAAGACCTCAGATGTTTCTTCCACAAATATATATATATATATGCATAATCACATGTAATCTTTAACGAATGACCATTCCATCGTGCCATATACATCGACATAATTTCATTTCATATTATTTCCCTTTCAATGAGCTTATCGCAAATGTAACGTAATACGCATTATGAATGGAAAATGGGATTGTGTTCATATAAGCAATAGGTTGAATACACCGTAGTGAGGATACTGAATCTCTTCTCCAACATCTAGATAGATATCATTTACAGCAGTCCTTCACTCAAGGCAGTAAGCAACATCATACATTTTACTTTGTTTCTGTTTTGTTACGTGTTTCACTGACAAATATGTTGTGAATATGTAACGAACCCTAAATGAGTTCCGTATATTTATAAGGAAAACATTATGTTCTCACTAATTGTTAAATGTATCTATTATACACAGAGTAATATTGTTGCGTACTACGATACTATCAATCTTTGTCAACCGTAGGCAGCAATTAACCGGGAGATTTTTCAAATGCAATGACAAGCAGCATTTTACGGAGAAAGGGAACAACAAAAGCAAGGTTCTGACGTAAAGTACCATTGGGTTTCTGATCACATCACTCACATTCTGATGAGTAAATTTGACTAACCATTTGCATGAACAGATACAATTAAAACGACGTGGTAAAAAATATTCAAAAAACGTTTAGAAATGCTAACGAACGGACATATTTACAACTACCCGTCGGTACTTGCAACTGTTTATGTAAGATATTTGTTTTGGAAAGTCCAACATCAAATGATGATGACCACTTCTTTACAGTCATTTGATTTAAAGAGCAACCGTTATTGAATTTTGCACTTTGCTAATTTCATTGCTCATTAAGTATAACGTCTGATAGTCACGAAATAGTAATTAGCAATAGTACAAACAATAAAATTATGACATACAATTTGATACAAAGGTGAAACTAGATTTTTGTAATTTATTCATTTCCGTTTGTTCTTTTTCTCTTTGTGATTTGTTATATAGCATGAAAGATGAAACACATTTTACATCAATTAGTAATTAATCGCACGAGTAAAGTATTTTTCCACAAACAAGTCAGGCTACGAAATGGCCTAAATCATGGCCTATGATTTAGGCATAGACTGTCAATTTACTGGCCGATCTGAACCGGTATCACTTTCTCTTGTCTGAACCCATGATACAAATGAGAAAACAGACAACAGGATTTTATTTCAACCTTGAGTTTTCGGAACATCGGCGAGCTTCTCTGAGTAATTTTAAAGTGTCCGTGCAACTTTTTAACGTTTCTTACATATCTCAACTACGGCTTGCCTTTTGTAAATAGCACGAGCCATGTTCTCCGCAAATGTTGTGCTTACTCTTTCAGTATTTCTAAATCCTAGTATCTTGAAATTATCGTTGACAAAAGAAAGTAGTAACACAGAGGAAGCAAATATTGAACTACTTTATTACGGAAATATATCAGATTTTAATCAAACGGTTGCTGAAAATTTCACGGGTAAATTGCAACATGTCCGATTATATTCATTATGTAAAAAACGGAATGTTATAATACATTTTTTCATTGTTGCACTGAAGCCTCCACAACGGAGAGCGAATTTGAGCGTGCTTTCCAAGAAGCTGTTCATGATGATCTTCCCGGAGGAAATTGCACTCCGTCCTTCGTTGACGAATTTCCTCCGGATTTATTTACAAGCCGCCAAAGGAGACAGGGCTATGTATTAATACATTGCCTAATTTGCCTCTACGTGTTCTACGCGTTTGCACACGTGTGCTCACGCTATTTCGTCCCATCCGTCGAACTTTTTAGTAAAGGTAACCTTCTGATACGCTAACAGAATCAATGTTAACACAAATTTACCGTCCAATGCTGATATGAGTTATGATATGTTTCATATTATACTGCAGACCTCAAATTGGAAAGTGACATTGCAGGTGCGACAATCAATTTTTATTTATTTTTTAAATTTAATGTATACTTAGAGTTTTATCGCATTTAATTTATCATTAATTCTAGAGACACCATTTAACCATAACCATAATTGATTAACAAGGCACTTTATTAATGAAACTACATTTTAAGGGGCGACAATAATGGGCATCGCCACAAGTTCTCCTGAACTATTCACGAGTGTCGTAGGCACCTTCATCATGCGAGGTAGTGAATGCCTTCATATTTCAAGAAACTTCCATTCCTATACATTCATTGCCCATTTTATGTTTTGACATGAATCTGTGAAGGGTTTGACATGAAATGTAATGCGCACTCGGAAATGTGCGCATTCAAATTTAAAATCCTGTAAACATGGAATAAAATGAGCACTTTCTGTCATGGAATGAATATTCTTGTAATGAATTTTTGTTCATACGGAACGGAATGAATTGGCACGATGTAATTCACTATATCCAGGTGATATTGGAACATCTACCGTTGTGGGGAGCGCAGTTTTCAATCACTTAGCCGTGTGCGCTTTTATAGGGTTTGGATGCAAAAACGTATGCTGCAAGGCTCTTTACAGTCACATTTTAATTCTTTAATTGTTAAAAATGGATTACGTATTTCTACATTTCAAAAAAATTTAATTTATTGCAATGACAAAAAGGTTGTGCTGCTTGAATGGTGGCCTGTGACGAGGGATGTAGTGTTCTACGCAATTTCAGTGCTTGCTCTCTTTCTCATTCTTTTGGACGAGAAGGTCTACTGGTACGAGAGTGCAGCGCTGCTTCTTCTTTACGGATTGTATATTTTCGGTAAGAGTGAAAGGACTTGTAAAATGTTCGATTTTTCTTGTTAGCAAAATTTAGTTTCAAGAAATATCAATAAATTGCTTATTGTCAATCCAGGGATGTACCACGACACACTATTACATGCCTGGACAGAATGGTTTATCCGGTGGGAACCTTCGTATTCCCTAAGTGGTCGTAGGAAAAAGTATAAATTAAGAAGAGGGAAAAGTCGGATTATAACGAATCACGCGTTGAATTGCGCCTCAAACACAACCATTGTCACAATATCGGATGGAAGAGGGTTCACAATTGGGGACGGGAATGAAGGGAAGGATTCTGAGGAAGTGAGTAGACTAGCAAGGATTCTTGACATGATGGCATTGGTTTTCGGCTGGCCTATCCGCTCCATGATGTCCCTTACGATTCCGGACTGCAGAAAGACTCGATGGAAACATTTCTACGCCCTCACGTTCGCAATGTCCACCTTGTGGATTGCATTGCTGTCGTATATCGCTGCTTGGATGATGACAATCGTTGGTAAATTCTGGAGATATGAGGCATTTCTAAATTCATATATTACCCTAATGAAATGAGTGATTATGACTTATTGCGTCAAGTTTTTAGGGATACAGCATTCTCAGCATATCTGTAACAAAGCTTAATTCTTTTATTTGTTTGTTTAGCCCACACGTTCCGCGTTCCTGACACTGTTTTCGGAGTTTCCTTCAAGCCTTGATCAACTTCAACCTACGAAACAATTACGCGGAGATCAGTTCATTGGCTTTGGAATATTCCACGGGGATGTTGATTGTTTCGCTGGTGGTGATGTATGTGATGCTTCTCTGGAATGAGTTCAAGATTGACAGGAAAGTGGCAGTTGTGGCTTTCATTTTGTATATTTGCTTCCTCGCCTTTGATACTCTGGTGGAAATGAATGTGCTTGTGTTTGTGAATTTACCTATTTGCTGAAAGCACCGACGGTTTTGCATTCCAGTCTTATTAAATGTTTTTCCGATGTGAAGGAGAATAATATTAATATATTTTGCACTTCGTCCTACACGTCAATTGTGCTATCAAAAAATCGCATTCACCGGCTTCGGTTTCCGCGAGTTCAAAATGCAAACCTTTCGTAAGCTTTTCATTTTGCGGTTATGACCAAGCACAATGTACTTGAATAATGTAATTATTCCAGTGTCCTTCAACATTGCATTGTAGCATCATTCCATTATGACAAACCAACATGAAACATGACAACTTCATACTTCCTTCAAACAACTTTAACGAACGCTAGTTCTACAGATCTGAAGTCTGCAAGTGCACTTCAGATTCAATGATTTAGATAATTAACTCAATCAACTACATTACTTTGCTACTCACCACGCCTCTTTCCTAATCCAGCGCTTTTCACATTGAGTACATATACTGTGTGTGGAATACAAGTGTTATTAAAACGCTTGTTGAAGCTGAATAAATATATGTCACCAAGTCACGCGAGCTCCATCCGCATCCAGAAGATTTTTAAAGCTGCGACTTGAAGAGTTGATGGTTTTATCTTGACAATTTTGATCAAATGTGCCTATATCTTTGAGTCTGAGTTTAATGCGGTTCATTACTACGGATACGTCACTTACATAAATCCGACGTCAGTTGAGGGCATTATTAAAAATCCAAAACTCACGTAGACCAAAGTAGTGATCCAGTCAACGAACCAGACAATCCTTCCGAGAGCACATGTAGGGCACGATGGGCATAAATGCAATACCAACAAATTTTCAGCTCTTGTCAGTATTTCCAGACCCATTCACTCAAGGTTGGAAATGTTTTTTACACTTACCTATGTACATATATACATGCCGTACTAAGCTGAGAGAATAACATATAGTGGGCAGCATTTGTCCTTGGTTCTTGTATGTATGCACCACACAATTTATAGGTAGCCGTAGCACACAATGATTGTCCAATCCAAAACCTTGCACAGCAAACCATCTGGTTTTTCAGATGAGACATTATTCAAGTGCAAACCACAATATGGAACAAGTTATGGATTTGGATAAGCTATTATCACATACAGTTATGTGTGGACAGTCATGCAATCAACACATTGATTGAGAACTACGATCCGCTCCAATTCGCAAGTCAAGTTCGCACATGGACCCGCTCAAGACTGAGGAATCTGCACTCTCGGCTATTGAAGTCGTAGCACCGTCAACCTCCGGAGAGAGTGAAAACAAAGCATCTCACCAGCATGAGAGACAAGCGGAAAATCAGGAGACTCCTTTCTACCAAAGCGAGAGAACGGAATTTTCTTGTAAGAAATTGATAACTAAAAGGCTACCGATTCTGAGATGGCTGCCAAAGTACAAAAGGACGGATTTATTTCCTGATGCCATCAGCGGAGTGACTGTCGGCTTGACGGTAGTAATTCATAAGCTTTTAGAACTGTTTGGAATCTGCAAATGCAAAAATGCATTTTAAACATGCAAAATATTAATATCAATAAATACTGTATTATACAAAATTGTTGCTGTTTTTTCTCTCTTATATCAGTACATATTTGCCGGTCTTCGTTAGTGAGAGAAAGTATCGAATTAGAAAATGTTGAAGAGCGTATTACCAGTGACATGAAAATCATTATTATATTTATAATTATAGGCAATACCACAAAGGAATCCAGAACGAATACCCATTTCCTTTTACCCGGCACAATACATACCGACACTTTCCCCGAAACAAAGCAAAATCTTTGCAACTTATCGTGTCCCAATGACATATTTCCGCTGATGAAGCGGTGTTAACAGAGACACGCTATGTTGAAGGGTTTTGCTTTGAGGAGAATGTAGTCGGTATTGAAGGTGCCGGTGAAAAGGCTTCAGAATTCATCTGTAAACTTTTTTTTTCTTCACGAAATTAGCATAAGCTACGCCGGTGTAGCAGGACTGACTCCAGAAGTAATTTTTTTGTTAATAAATAATAAATACATAATTAAATATTATGACATACCGTATTTATCGAAATTTAATTTTTTCTACATTACCAACCATTTTTTTCGTTACAGTATGGTTTGTATTCTTCTTTTATTTCCTGCTTTGTCTACTTATTCCTTGGATCATGCCGCCAAATGACAATAGGACCCACGGCACTCATGGAATTGCTCGTTTTCGAAAAGTGTGGTCAGAATTTTCCGAGCTGCGTTATACTCGTGGGGTTTTACGTTGGGATTATACAATTTGTAATGGGTCTTCTGAGATTAGGTTAGAGTTTCGATATGGTACAAACCACTTTGAATTGTTCTGAAATTGGCGAAATGATCGGAAAGCATGATTTATCTCAAATAGATTGTGTTGAATTTCAGGCGCCGTAGTCAGTTTGATCTCTGATCCAGTCACAATTGGTTTTGTCGGAGGGGCTGCTCTAACAATTTCTTCCTCACAAATCAGGAGTTTCTTTGGTCTGTCTGGGCCCAAAGGAAATGGCTTTGTGGGTTATTGCAAAGCAGCCATTGAAAATATCGGCAGTGCAAAATGGGGAGATACTGTATTAGGATTCTCCTGTGTTCTTCTACTGGTGCTTTTCAAGGTTAGCAACTTGTACTCAGCTGGAATCATTCTCAAATCATTGCACCAAATATGCACACATTTTATCATAGTTTTATACATTTCGGAGTACAAAAAAATGTGCTGCCTAATAAATATTTGCATAATGTTAAAAATGATGACTGAACACACTTGATACTTAAAAGTATACTTTTTATGTTATTAGAAGGACGCGGTAAAGAGTTTATATTTTTGTGGAAAACCATATAGTATTTTATTGAATTTTCGAAATCTTGACTACTCCATTGGAAAACTCTCTCTTCATACAGAACCTGAAAGACTACGTAAAGTTCTCGGAAACCACACGCTCAGGTCGAGTAGCGAACAAGTTGCTCTGGGTTTTGAACATCTCGAGAAATGCACTGGTGGTCATCGCCGCCTCTGCCGTCGCGGCCATCCTCCAAGATCCGCCATTTGCGCTGACAGGAAGCGTTAAAAGCGGATTTCCGCCTGTCCGTCCGCCAACCTTTGAGCTCCCTACTTTCCCCACTCACACTCATGATGACGACTCCAATGGGACGAGTTCTCGCCTTGGTTTTTTCGACCGAATGTACGTCCTTGAAGATAGCACTACTTTGTCTAATGGAACCATGACGTTTTGGGAAACTTTAGGAGAACTACGCCAGGCCCCATTAATGGTAATGTGACTAAAGTATCTGGCTATCTGTTGGTACTGGTAGGTAAAGCGTAAAATGGGCACATTTCATTTTAAAGCGGAAACTATTGGATTTCTTTAGATTGCGATCATTAGTATCCTGCAGAATGTTGCTATTGCCAAAGCTTTTGGAAGTGGTCAGTCGATAGATGCTACTCAAGAGATGATTGCACTCGGAGTTTCCCACGTTATTGCATCCTTCTTCAGCTCTATCCCTACGGCAGGGAGCTTTACGCGGTAATCAATAGTATAGTAACAACAATGTTCGTATTGCCAAAAGCTATTCTCGATTTTAATATAAATTTGACATTTTCGTACAGCTCCGCTGTAAATGAGGCATCGGGTAAGTTTTTGCATCCTAAATATAATTTACTTATAATACATCTTATGCATTTTGATGACATTCGAGTTCGACCTTACATTGACCTTTATTTTGCACCAGGTGTCAAGAGTCCTGTTTCTGGTATATTTACCGGTAGGTCTAATAAAGTACAGAGAAAAGCGAGTTACACAAGTATTAAATAAAAAAACAGGTATACCTGGAAATGTTGTTGCAACCTAATTCCCAGAAGGAACAGAAATAAATGCGGATATCAAGGGATTTTTTTCCTATTTCATCTCCTTTTACAAGTCATTGATGCGTATGGAGTTGTAATCCGTTTCGCGTCTTTCTTTCTCCGTTCAGGTCTACTTGTGCTGTTCGCTCTGAGCTTCTTGACTCGCTGGTTTGCCTACATCCCGAAAGCCACTTTAGCTGCAGTCATCCTTTGTGCCGTTCTCCCTATGATAGAGTACGAAACAATCGTACCGATGTGGAAAGTCTCAAGTATGCTCATGTTTCTCCTTATTTTTTTTGCAATGTATCGATTTACTATATTACAAAAGCACTCGTCAAATTCATGAAGCTCATGCAGATTAGTTTTCAAAGAAAACTTCAAATCTTCTCAAGAACAACAAATCGATACAATAAGAATGACATTGAATGCCTGATGAGGCCAATAATATGCGTTGAGCTTTTGTTCAGATTGTGATTGTACTTTTCCAGAACTGGATGTGCTCACGGTGGCAATAACGTTTTTTGCTTCACTTCTACTGGGCATGGAGTACGATGATTTTACATAATATTTACCCACAATACTATTATGCATTTTGACTCTTTATTAACACTGTTAATGAGTTGATGTATCTCCTTGATCTTTCAATACACAGGTATGGAATACTCATCGGAGTTGCAGCTAGCTTGGGATTGTATCTCATGCGACCGGTCCAACCTCGTGTGGCTTGGTCTCTTGTAAACATGAATGAGCACATCAGTTTGATAGATAAACAAAGAGTATCCGAACAAGAGAGCTCAGGGCTAGACAATGATTCTGGCACATTTCTCTCGTCACCCATGTTGACAACGTATCACTTGCTGAAGCCTGAGCAAGGCTTTTCCTTCCCCAGCGTGGATGCGATGAGGACAATGATAAATAAGCTCGCATTAAAGTATCCGGATGTCAGGATAATTGCTTTGGATTGTCAAAGCATGATCACAATGGACTATACCTCAGCGAGTGCATTGTGCTCGCTGGTGAAAGCTCTAAAGAAAACGGACAAGGCTTTGATATTTATTCACTGCAAGTCGGAATGGGTTCAGATGATGCAGACTGTGGGTCTCAAAGAGCCAGAGTGTTATGGAAGTGTGGAAGACTTGAGAAGGCATTTATGTGAGAATAAATAACTTATTACGTTTACTATGTACAACGGTGCAAAAGCCGTGCTCAATAAGAATTTTTTGTCATATTTCTGTAGTCAATAAAATAATAATAAGTATTTATATAACGTTTACAAAATCACGGAGAATTTCTATGAAGGCATAATATAATTTATGGATGAGTAGTTACCGTTCAAAGGAAACTTAGAAATACATAATTTTATAATTATTTGAGTTTTGCCCTATGAGTCTTTTACTAACATGATTCCCATAGTTGACGGTGGAATGAACGACGGTTCTCCCAGCTCCAATCATTTTCCTGAAGAGTGAGGCATCCGAGTCGTCTTGAAAGACTACAGGCGCTTCCGGCACTACACGAGCGAGATTCATGAACCATAATTGGTTAGACACGGTTGTAAGGAAAGAGAGAAACAGAGCCGGCTTTAATTAGCATAGAATTAGAGTTGCCTTAACGAGCTCTCCAATGTCACTGACTGCGCAGCGTCAACTTACTTTTGAGAAAGTCCAAAATAAGACTATTAATGTAATTGGGCATTTCCTGCGGGAGAAAATGGCCTCCTCCTTCCACTATTTTGAGCGTGAAGTTCTCCACGTATTCTGATGACTTACAAATCACCTGCAAATCATAATGCGTAACTTTTAATGGTAAGGGTTTAATTTTATCAAAATTGAATGTAATAAGTAGTATTAACCTCGAGACTGTAGTACGGGTCGGCATTTCCAACGATAAAGAGCGTCGGCACGGTGGCCTTCTTGATGGGCCTTTTCGCACGTTTCATCAGACGGAGTAATGTTCGTAAATGGTTTATTGGACCGACCCAATCCTCTACGAGAAAGAAGGGGAAATTAAATCAGTTACATAAAATACATTCCCACTCGTCGTATTCCTAAACAAATTAACTTTAGCAGACACCAGACAGTGTGTGCTTTTACCCTGACGGGAGAAAGTGTACTTGAACGCGTCAATATCCTGCTTGGTCACATTGCCCCTTTTGCTGTTCAACAGTCTGGTGAAGAACTTCTCAAAGATGATCAAGTCTTGCTTCATGGCCTCCCTTTCGGGGAAGTAAGGCAACTGGCAAAAGTAGTACCATCTGCGTGATAATAACAGTTGTCCAAAAAATTGAAAACATGACAAAATTGACAGCATATTTAAAATCTGCCAAGGATTGTGGTATGATGGCATTGAAAAACCAGTCAAACGTGTGAAACGTACCCAACGTTTGGAACCCGATTGAGGGTCATCTCTTGAATGAAGGATAAAGGGTGAGCACTACTGATTGAGATGAAATTCTCAACAACGTCTGGATACTGGTGCATAAAAAACCAGCCGATCATTCCCCCCATACCGTGCGTCACGATTGAGCATTTTTTTCTTCCTGTAAAGAGTAAAAAGAAATATCAGTTTTCATTCCACTTTGGTGGCACCTGTCATTCTGTCCTGTTTTGATATTCTCCTCTTGGATTTTTAAAGCTAAACTGACTCAACTCCCACGCTGGACAAAGTAGTAGCAATTTCATCCAAGGAAAGGTTACTTTCTCTTTCAAGACAGACAAAATATAAGTTGCAGCAAATAAAGTAAAGTGCTCTGCCTTAAGAACGAAGAAAACCTTGAAGTTCAAATTGAGACCGAAGCAAAGCGAAGCAGCTGGAAACCTCCTTAATCACTTTATAAATAATATTCAAGCAGTTTCAAAGTTTGCAATTCTGTGATTGTGACCTGTTTGTATAATGTCAAGCACATGACATTCTTCAAAGTATTCGCATTTCCATACGTTCATGGTTGCGTATTTATGCAACACACTTGAGCAATCAAAGCTTTGAGTGTGTGTAGACTTTAAAAGTCCAAAAAAGCGTGAATAAAATGCAATTTACCAATTACAACCACTTTCTCTCGCTAGTCGCACTCAGACGTAATAATAGAAATTCTCCGAGCAAATTTCCCTGCCAAACTTCGGTTTCTCGTTGAACAATTTATTTACTTCTCTCCATTTCTTCTTCAAGCCCTTTCCTACAAAACAAAGTGAGCCTTTGCTTATTAAACCTATCAGGAGAAACTCATTAGTATGCAGTGAACAAAAGGGTTCTTAGAAACGCTTACAAGCACTGCATCAAAGGGACTGGCTGCCAGTCACTGGCAATATGGTAGCGCAGTAGTAAAGGAGGCTCAAACTTAGCAAAGCGTGTGGTGCCATTCAATTAAATATTATCATACATCATGATAAATATTACAAAATATTATGAGCTTAGGAACCGCCACACGTGAGCTGTCTACGACAACTTGTGCTCTTCGACCAAAAACGCTGAATTTTTACAAACATACATAAACATCAGCACAGAGTAACTACATAATTTTAGGTCCTTTTGATATCATGTATCTTTACAGAAACAGAGTGGCACGAAGCTGGAGAAAAGGGAAAAGAAAAAAAAATCGGGTCAAGACAAAAACCCTCGACATCCTCCCTGTTGGAAGTTGGAATATGTACAGTCGAAGAAAGTGAAAGCATATTTGACAAGATAGCAGATGAGGCTGCCTCGGTGTCACAGTGGAGTGTCCTCCTGCCTCTCTCTGTCACTCGGCAGTGCTTACACGTTGACACACGACAACTGCTATTTTTTTTTCTTTAAAAAAGGCGAATCCAAGCTATAATAGTGTCCTTGTACGCATTTTCTCTTTACGACGGTATCACACATTACGACCTTCCACATCCAATACGGAACACCTTTAGCTGTATGTTATGCGTTCTTCGTGCGAGAACGCGTGAAGTGAGAATAACAACAAAAGTGTTAAAAGTCTGGAGGAGAGAAAAGGGATAAAAATTTCGTACGCACATCTCATTTTATACGTTCTTCCGCACACGCACACAATCTAATGCTCGAACATGTGTAAGCAACGGAAGTAATCAAAAGCTGAGCTACACACACATACATCCATATAGCACAGAGTCATGATCATGATCATCATGTTGATGATGAGATACGCAAAGAACGCTGTCATTCTCTTTTCCCTTCACTTCAGGAGATATTCGCGGAATCACAAAGAAATGCCAAGGCTAAGCCAGGATGAGAGCAAAGACACGAAAAAACGGAGAAGTAATACGGGGAAAGGTCTGAGAAGAGAGAAAGTGAAGATTTTCAGGATTAGCATACCAATCGCAGTGAGGAAGTCATAAAGTTCTTCCACAAGAATGGGAATCGCGTATTCTGCGCGACTACTCGGCTTATCCGAATCTCCGTAGCCCTTGACATCGATGGCGACGACCCAGTAGTAGGAGGACAAGTCTTTCAGTTGGAATCTCCACGAGTACCAAAATTCTGGGTAGCCGTGAATGAGCAGCAACAGCCTGTTGTTCCGATCCCCTTTCTCCACGTAATGAAACTTCGAGCGCTGAAAAAAGAACGAGATTGTAAACACTAGTCCATCATCACCATCGGAGTTTACAGAAATGATTGGAAAATGTTCACCAAGGGCAAAACTTTATCATGTCGAAATAATCGCCTAATGGACATAAGAGGAAGAACCGGGAGCGGATTGCGTTTCTTGTTTGTGAAGCCAGACCTCGAGGAATGACAACCCACGCGGACGTGTGTGTGGCGATATCTTATTTTTGCGTATTATAGAAGCAATATTAATAGAGACACGTCTGTAGCGGCTGGTATTTCACTTAATTTTGATATCTTCGGCTATTGTCTCGAGGCCAGTCTCAAGCAGTCTTGGAATTCTTCTTATAACGTAATACGCTCAATCATAGAGAAAGTAATATGTTTCAAACAAACTACGACGTTTCCTAATGTATGTATGTCTTTAATCTGCGATGCGGTCCGGCTCAAAGACCACCATGTGAGACTTTCATACTGTACAAGCGGAACTGATGGAAGTTTATTTATGCTTTGGGCGCACCGGCACTTGTCTGAAGAGGTTTTATCCTTTTCGTTTACTGCTTGTCATGTACCTTTTTGGCCATTTCCCGTCTCATTTAATAAAGATTGCATTCTAAACAAAACTAGATCACGAATACACAACAAATACATAGCAAAGATATCTAGAGAGTGCAAAGGTCATACGTAAATAAGTAAACTTATTCCGTGCTGCACACCTAGATTGATCAAATAAGCGTAATTGTCCAGAGACAGAGCGGAACCACAGTTGTAATGTCAGTTCCATCGAGTCAATTGAGGTGGGCTTTATTTACATTTCTGGCGTCAGTGCATCTATTTCCGTATACCTCAGCTATTAGCGTGATCTGAGAGTTATGTATCCGCGTAGTCTTCGTCGAGTTTGCGAGCACACACTCTGACTTGAACTCTACAATTGCAGTGTGATATTTCCCAAGTGGTTTGTACCTGAAAGAGCGGCCAGCCAACCACTAAAACAGCTTTTTGGATTACAAATTGTTATCCAACTGTCACATATAGGTAGCATTGGTAGCACACGGATATTTACTCTTTTGTCAATGTCTCTGGTCTCTGTATCATTAGAAAGGAAAGTGATGCTTGAAATAATACATTGGTTTTCAGAATAACTCTGCCCGCCTTCCGCTTCCCCTGGAGGAAGGCCCGGAGGAAGGACCAAGGCCTTTTTTGAGTATACGTAATGCTTCGCCAGTGAGATGCACAAGAAAATTATGTTTCGTGCTCCTATTTATACCTAGTTAATCAACATGTTGCCACAAGTAGAAGAAAAGTCCCATTACCCCACCACCAAGTAGACGTTCCACAAATAAGCTTCATGAAAAACTTATCACAAACGTGATGACCATAACTCTCTTGCTCACGAATGTTGCTGAATGTGCGCGTACATTTTTCATGCCACGATTGCCGAACATCTATAAACCCAGTGGTTTTTGAATTAACTTTTCCCTTGTATGAAACATTCAAGAGCTATTATTATTACTTGAGACACAGAGAAAACTGATCTGTGCACTTCCAGAGAAAGAGAGAGTGATAGGTTGAAAATAGTCTCGTGATGATATAACTTTGTTTTAAGTCTTTGTCTTCTGCATGGATAATGCAAGGTTATATGATGAAAAAATTGTTTTACAAAGTAATATTTTTATTTTTAATCCCGACTTTTCCAATTTCAGGAAATAAAATTAACCTTTTCTTTTGTTGCAGAAAAAGTTTACTTTAAGTCCTGAACAAATACAGGTGAGCTTTAAGGATTATATAGTTAATACAAATGAAGCTCTTTTTAAAAACGAATGATAAATGTTCGACTCCCATTGCGGCTTGATTGAAGGAAAATCTTTGCGAAACACCATTTTAGGAGAAATGGAAACGCTCGAGTGAAATCGAAACAGCCGAAAGTCCCTGAGGTTTACAAGGAAGTGAAAGCTCTCTGAAGAGTGTATGCGTAGGTAGCTAGAGCAGTACCGTCTATGAAATTAATCTCTTTTCATCTCTCTTCATGATGAAAATGAGAAACTTCTTGCAGACGGTTTTGTCATAAGATTTTGAGACAGCAATCTCACAAACATCTTTATCATTTTACTTATATCTCTATCCAGATCAGTATGCAAGTTTCCTTTCCTATAGAAATGAGCTTTCTCCACGTTCTGCAATTCACTGCACCTGAAACTTTTCATGAGGGGACTGTAAAGACGTGATCCTACGACCACTTCACATTCTCCAACTCAGTTGATGACGACAACTTTAAACCTACTTTCGGTGATGATTACGCAGGATAACGATGAATTTAAGGACTATTAACTTCACTTTCTCCCTCATTATTATGATCTCTTCTCACCAGTAGAAAAGTGAAATGCACTGAGGAAATTGTAGTTTCATCAAAATTCTGAGAAAGCTCTGTAATGCGCCTTTGAGCGATAAAAATACACTACAGGAAGTGGTAGCTGAAGGAAAAAGCGACTTACGGCAAGCTTAGCATACTGATGCGATCCAAACTCTTCGTCGTAAAGACAAGGCGGAGGTACGGAAACCTTGTATTTTGGCCGATATCTATCCGGGTGTAGGACGACGTTGATGAGATGAAGAAACAAGTACTGGAGACTGTACACTACGATGAAGGTGTAGTACTTGAGTGTGGTGAAGCATGTTGTCATTTTTAACGTATTGCAGCGTTGTACCAATCACTTCGTCACTTGACGTAGTATCAATTCTACGTTGAATATGTCGCCAACACTTTCACTTTAAACACTCGAACACCTACGTTCAATATTTAACCCAGTTATTCATTAGTTTCACTGCTACGACTTTCGTGGCAAGCACGTAGGCCGCACAGAGTGATGTGCATAAGGACGAAAGTAAAAGTAATGAGATACTTTACCAGTTTACTTTCCTTGAGGATGGCCTTTCTTTTTGTGAAACTTGCCTAGCTAAATCCAAAA